>JAYKKT010000066.1:8462500-8587500 GCA_036023115.1 Brasenia schreberi
GGTTACAGGGTGTAACCGCCCCCTCCCCTTGGGAGGGAACAGTTATCTAGGGCCGGGCGCCTATAAGGCAGCCCTTCTGCCCCATTGTTCCGGGTTGTTGGAAGTGTGGAGTGAGAGTGAAGAGTGAGTGGAGTCCTGTGAAGGCCAAGTGCAGAGACGTGGAACTTCAGGGCCGGACAACGCCCCGTAGCCGTTTCCGTTAACGTGACCGGGTGCTGAGAGGTTCTGTCATGCAGAACCGTGGTGCTGTTGAGCTAGCGAAGGAGGGTGCCGCGACAGGGTCGTGGCGTGTGCCGCAGAAGCAACCGGGCGCTCCAGGTGAGTTCTTTCAGAACAGGGCGCTCCCGTTCCGTTCCTCTTGGCGACAGGGACTGTCACAGGCGGTGACAGTCAGTAAACCTCTCTAGGGTACAGACAGTGCGCTGCCCACCCTGTTTAGCAACAGGGTGCTCTCCAGGGTGCCGACAGAGTGTCCCTCTTCCGTCCAGCAGCAGGCGCCTGTGTCACAGGGCGCCCCTCTTCCGTTCAGCTGCAGACAATACTCCACAGGGTGCCGGGACCGTGTGTGCAGCCGAGAGACCGGTGCAGCCGTGTGCACCCTGTCCACTACAGCAGTCTCTCAAGGCCGTGTACAACCAACCTAAGGAGGGCGTGTGTGTATGCTAACCCCTCTTTGGTGCTCCTGTTTAGGCGAGATCTTCTCTGCTCGGTTCCAAGTGGGAACCCTAACTAAATAGGGAACGTAAGGTTGTATTTTACACATCGGAATGGTCTAAGTGTTATGCTATGTTTGTGTATGTTTGTCTTTGAAGATGCATGAGTGGTGAATGTGCAAACCCCGCCCAACACTTGTTTGAAAAGGCACGGTTTGTGACATAGGCCGATAGAACCACCGGGTGGTTCTAGCCATCACAGTGAAACAAGGTTTTCGAAAATTTTTGTTTTGAAACGACACTGTGACATAATCGTTGATGATGAGTTTCGATGAGTTTAACACCCTGGCTACTGCTGGATTCACAAGTTGAAGGTTATGAGTTGAAAACTCACATGAATTGGAAACCCACGGCATGCAACTGACTTGGGCTTCTCCATTTAATTGTTTATGGCATCTCAAATAAGTTGCCAAAGTGCATGGCATTTAATTATGTGATCTTGACAAGTTAGCAGCCAAGACGATACCATCACGTGTTTCAATGCCAGATCATAATCTCTCAGATTACCTGACCCAACCCCGATCATCATCACCTTCTCCGACGGCCCACCCACTACCAGCTGAAACCTAAAAACACATGCCAGTACACACCCAGTGCCAGAAAATGGACATTCAGAAGGTTTCCACTGTGTTGTGGAAATCCACAACGAGCCTTACAAGATGTGGATAATCATAAAAGGCAAGTAGACAAACAGAAGGTCTTCCACTGTGATGAGATTAGCATGGCCATCATCCTATCGTGTGAAGGGGAAAGGCCTCATGAGTTAACACAATGATCTCATTACTTTGTTAAACTACACTTTCGGTGTGTTCGAATTGTGGGATTCCCACGGCTAAGAAAATGTGAATGCTCTCCTCTAGATATGTCCGCTTTTGGTAGCCCGGAACCTGGAACCATAATCGAATCCGTTCGGGCCAGTTCCGATTATGGTTTTAGAATTGCTGGTTTTGAGTCCGTGACCACCATGATTCGGTACTTTTATTAAAAAAATTAAAATATGAAGAAAATTTTAAAAGAATACTGAAACCGGAGGTTTGAAAACATTGGTTCCAGTTTTATAAGAGATGAAACTGGAACCAAACCCGATAGTCCCCGGTTCTGGTTGGAACCGCCAGGCCAGTTTCATGTCTACTCTCGTGTAGTTGTATCCCTTGGAGATAAACATGTTCGGTTTCGGTTTCTTGGAATCATGAACCGGAACCAAATGAGACTGGGTCGGTTTTGATTCCGTGAGACCTAAACCATCAAAAATAAAAATAAAAATTATTAAAAAGTCTGAAATTTAAAAAATAAAAGAATTCATATGTGAAACCGGTGGTTTGAAAATGCTGATTCTGGTTTTGGCTCAAATCCAATTCTATCGAAAGTGAAACCGGAACTAACTGGGTGGTTCTAGTTTCAGGTCTGATTTCACCAGCTCCAGTTGGTTCGTGGACTGGTTTGGTTCCCGTTTGAACTGCCGCCACGGTTTGGAACCGACCCCATGTTACCGGTGGCTATTCCCATGAAGCAAATGTAAGGCATTCATTTTCTTCTAAAAGGCGAAGGCATCATGACTTGCTGAATATTGTGACGTCCTAATGCAAAATATTTTCTTTTCTAGTGGAGCAGGTAGAGGATCACAGAAACAGTGGAATCACATTCAATGAAAAGGCATCGAATCGCTTCTCAAGTATTTTAAAAAAAATTGAAACCCAAATGAGAATTTTTGGGAACCTGAGGAAAAGATGAAGCTAATTCAGGCGGATTTGGTCAAGTGCTTACGTTATTGTACCAGCCTTTTTTGGGGGTAGACTGTGGGATTAGGTTTTGACTTGAACAAACTGCGGCAAGGTTTAGAGGTCAACAAAGAATTAAACCAAAGATCTGATGATCATTCCCACAACACATATATATATATCTATATATATATATATATATATATATATATATATATATATATATATATATATATATATATATATATACATATATACATATAGAGAGAGAGTAAAATTCACAAACCATCAAGATTGATACTATTTATTTTGATAATTGTAAATTAAACTGATTTCTTTGTTCTTGTTTAAGATGATATTTTTTTTATAGTAAGTTCTCTCAAAAGAAGGTTCAGAAATTTAGAAATTGCGTTCTTTTTCTGACTTGAAGTAAGCCATATATATTAAAGTATGATTTGTCAACTTATCGTACTAAAAAACAACTAACTTAATTCTCTTACGATCTATAATTTTATTTCTAAGTAAGAAAACAGTGAAACACGAGAAAATAAGAGATTAATGTAACTGACGGTCATCATCCAAGCTAGAAAGAGCCATGAGAGAATTAGAAACTAACCTACAAAATATCAGCAATAGCAATACGCTATCAAGTGGAAGGCCAACTTAAAACAGAAATGGAAACTCTTAGTTTGTTTCGCTACCATGAAGAATCATTATATGGTACAAATGAAACCGAACAATAGATGCCCACAAACTCCCCATCTTCAATCAAAATTTCAACTTTCATTTGATCCATCCTCGGGAAACACGGGAAAAGAGAGAAAGATACGAAGTGTTCATATGCAAATTCTGTAGATCATATCAATGAGATGTTTATACCCATTCTTATATTTCCACAATAATCTAATTCTTACATGGAAAACCATAATGAATCATCAACTTCTCTCCATTAATCATATGGTTGGACAAATTTGAAAGTGAAGGATTCAGTGATGCACGTTCATACTTGAAGACACTCCTACAGATTTTGATTTTCACTGCACTCAAACTAATAAAGAATCAGTCTTCACGAAGAAGATCGGCTTGTGATTTGAACTTTCTGAATGGCAGAACGTGTTGTGACACAATAATGGAAACCAAAAGCAACGTTATCTGCAAGAAGATACAAAAGAAAAAGGAAAAAAAACTCCATCAGCTTTAAGGTTTAAAGAAAGCAACACCCTTACATATGCACACACACACAGAGCACTACCAGAAGTGGTAAGGTCAAGAAACTCCAAATTGACAACAATGCAACAGAAAACCTGCAAGGGGACACGACAATCAACCTTCAATTCATTATATCCCATGTAAGATCGTTGTTCTAGCATGATATATGCCTAATTCTATAGCTACAGAAGTAAACCGGGAATTGGAGATGGTTCTTACCAGTGTTGTCTGATGCGTATCGTATCGTGTATCGCTGGGCTCCACGATACGGGTGTATCGTATCGTATCATACTTTAATATTAAAATAATACAAAAATTAATTAAAAATTAATAAAAAAATAGTAAAAATCAGAAAAAAATAAAAAAAAATCAAGAAAAATCTGATAATTGCTTTAAATTCATATAATGTAAGTTTAGTACATATTGAGCATTCAACATTGAATAATTACATCCAAATTTATATATTTTGAAACTAAAAAATAAAATACAGACATAATTTATACTTTACAGTACACTGCAGTTACATATAATGTTACATTTTACAAATTGTAATCAGGATCATCAACTAAATAATTTTCATCTTCTCCTTGTTGCAGATCCTCATCATCATCAGCCATGCCCACACCTTCTTCTTCAAAATCAAATTCTTCATCTCCATAATGTTGTTGCGCTCCTTCCAAATTAATCCAGGCAGCGTTTTCTTCTGTTAGGAGGGCATTTTCTTTAGTGTCTTCCATAACCCAATCTTCTAATATCTCAAAATTATCCAAACTTATTGGATCGAATTGACTTTCTTCTCTATTTACTTTTTTTAATTGCCTACAACACAAACAAAGATAAACAATTAGTAAGTAATATTAAGTTATTAACAATTGAAAACTGAAGTTAAATAATATCGAATTGAAAATTTGAAAGTAATACAACATTACATTTCACGAAGGCGCATGTTACAACGAATATAAACCAAATCATTAAGCCTTTTGTGTTCCAACCTATTGCGCTTTTTTGTATGGATGTGTTAAAAAACACTCCAATTTCTTTCACAACCTGTTGCACTAAAGGTTTGGCTTAAGACTCTAACTACAAAATCTCTAAGGTTTGGACAATCACTTCCAAACCTGTTCCACCAAACATCTGTAAAAAAAATATAAATATTAGAGATATAATAATCTACAGTAATGTAAGATGCAACTTAAATATGAAAATAAACAATGTACCTGGACGCATCGTAGAGCGGTTGCGAATTGCAACAGGCAAACCCATTAAGTGAAGAGCATTATCATATATCTCCATCTCTCGATGTATCGCATCTACTATGCTCTCATCAGGGACTAATCTGTCGATGCATTCAATGATTCCTCGATTAACCTCATTGTCCCTTTTAAAGGTTGCTGAGTACCTCAATGATGGGTTTAGATAGTAGGCTGCTGCATGAATAGGCTGATGCAATTGTTTATTCTATCTACTATCAATTATTTTTCACACGGGCACATAATCTCTTTTTTTTCCATTAAAGTTATTTCTGATCGCTTCTTTTACCCTGTCCATGGCTTCATAAAGGTAGCCCATAGATGGTTTCTCCTCGTTGTCAGCTAATCTTAAAACTTTCACTAAAGGACAAGTAATTTTCAATAATCTGATACATGCATTCCAAAATGAACTTCTAAAAACCGTTTCTGCAATCTCATTTAACTTTCTGTTCCTTCTGTTTTGTAGCAACTCTGCAAATTGTTGCCACTCATCTGAGGAGAACATTCTCTTTAAAGCTTGCTTGTGTGTCACAATACTCTGTACAGATAAGAAGTTTGTTGCGAACCGGATTGCAGCTGTGCGAAGAAGCTCTACACCTTCTGTGTATCTCCTCATCATACACAAAACAAATGTGTGGTTGTAAATGAATTTTGTAATATCTTGGCAACACTCAGTTGCTGCCTTTATTTCATCCATCTCACCAATGTCCTCGAGGATGAGATCTAAACAATGGGCTGCACATGGTGTCTAGTAGAAAGTCCCATAAATATCAGCTAACTCCTTTCCAGCTGCTTTGTAGTTAGCTGCATTATCTGTAATCAATTGGACTACAGTTTCTAGCCCAACCTCCTGTATAACCTTATCAAATTCCTCTCGTAGGATCTCTGCAGTGTGCCTCTCCTCTGACATATCTAGAGATCTCAAAAACATGAGTCCTTTAGGACAATATATAAGAAAGTTTAGCAATGTTCTTCCTCGCCTATCGGTCCATCCATCTGCCATGATAGTGCATCCTGTTTCCTTCCACGATTGTCTTAAAATCGAACAGTATTACTGCACTTCAATCATGGTCTGATCTAATATCTTTCCTCTCAACTTCTGATAAGAGGGCATCCTGTATCCTAGACCAATATTAGCAATTACATCTGCCATTACTTGAAAATGAAAACTGTTTGCTGTATTAAATAGAATGCATGCATCATAAAACCATCTACCCACTACAAGGTTTGCTTGATCGTGCAGTTGTTTTGAAGCCATAGCAGCACGAATTCCTGGCTGAGCACCAGGTGTAGTGGAAGGAGGAAAGAACGAATGTATGCTAGAAGAAGAAGCTCTTCCTCTACTCCTTCCTGAACTTCCTCTTCTGCCACCTCCAAAGTCTTCAGCTGCAACCCTCTTTCCTCTGCTAGGTGCTCGCGAACTGTTACTACCAATATCTGTTCTAACATCTGAAGGCAAACTATCAGTGAATCCAACTCCGGTGGCAGTAGCATCATCAACTTCTTCACACATCTGAAAATCATCCTTTTGTTGTTTCCTTTCCTATATGCTCTCAATCATCTGCAAGCATTGCCATTTAATACCTTCTGGTACACTTCTAACTCTGCCAGTGCATGGAGCAACGTCTTTCCTAATTCCTGCTAGGTGGTGTTTCAACCTTGAAATTCCACCACTAACCACCTTTTCATAAAATAAACATCTGATTTTTAACCTTGAACCCTCAACTGGTATATCCCATTGCCATGCCGGATCATCAGACTTTGAATGAGAGTCTCTACCACCCCTTCCTACCATCTCAATGGAGTACTTTAATTCAAACAAAAACCTGAAAATAAAAGCACTTCGTAAATCCCCAATCTTCAAATAACACTCAAATCGAGTGTCTCCCACTTCATGAATGCAATAAAAATCGTATACACACACTTAATAACTTCATATTTTGTCATTCAAAAAAAAAAACCGAAATAACACAAAAAAACAATAAATATAAAGGAAAAAAAGAGAAAAAACATTAAAAATATACCTAAATCTGAGTTTGGAAGCTTGGATGGACACCGTAGGGCACGATTTTAGAGCTTTGAACACCAAGGAGGCGAAAACCGATTCTTAGGGAGCTTAAAGAACCCAAAAGGAGAGAGGAAACCCGCGAAAAATTGTGGGTTTCTCTCGGGCCGGGACCCTTTATAAGGGTTCCAGGGCGTATCGCCCGTATCGTACAATACAGGCGATACGCACCGTATCATGCGATACGGGCCGTATCGCACGATACGGTGCGATACTCTCGCACTTGCGATATGGGCCCCCGTATCGTACGTATCGCACCGTACGATTTGTACAAGATGAGAGCACAGTTAAGAACACGGTGCGATACGGACAACACTGATTTGTACAGCAGTAGAAGTTGATCCATCAAATGTTTCGTCATCTTTACTCTGCCACCATGTTGTGTACAAGATGAGAGCACAATTAAGAACTATGCATATAAATCCAATGTTGAATGCTCCCCTGCAGGAATAGTAGGAATTTCAAATTTCAATTAAGAAGTTTATGAACTTGCTCATTGTTCATTTTTCATCCAAAAATTGTAGCGTATCTCTATACTGCCAGCACTATCATCACAGCAGTCATCAGTGTAAACATTTGTTCAAAACACTAAACCAATCCTTAACTACGATAAACACTACAAAAGCTGGAAAAATGAGAATTTTTCATTCATGTTCATTTAGAGTGCTTGCTTATTTTTCCAGTTCCCAGAAATTTCCCTCAAAATCATCTCATGATAATTTCCTCACTCATCAACGGTGGAAGAACCATCAGAAAAGAGCTTTGTAATCAGCACCTGTGAGACTCTTGCCCTTAAAAATTGGACACTGTAGCTCTTCATCATAAACCATGGAAGCAAGCAAATAAACCCATGGGCTAGTCATAACACTGTTTATGACCAGTTAGGTTGTGTAGAACATATCCGGTAGACACCATAGGAATATGGTAACCCTATGTCATAGAAATATATAAGATTGCCTTATTTTTCAACTTATAATAAAAGGGAACTGCTCCTGGTTTCAGAGACAATCGCTTCAGCCTGGTAGCATATGGTTGCGTTCCTCATCCCTCAAAGCAGCGAATTCAGATCTCCAAGAAAATAAGATCAGCTTGACAGCACAGAAAGCGATGGACGCAAAATGATGGATCTAAATATACATGTAGCTTGACAGAACGATTCTGTGACTATAGATGGGCTCATATTGCAAATATAGGGTGATGAAACATCATAATTGTTCTTGAAATATCTGCAATTGGCGTAAACATGACATCATCATTTCCTTAAATTTAGACGTGGTTTTCTTAATTGTCTACGAGTACTTTCCATTTGTATCTTTCTTGTACTGATAGCTGTTTTCTTGTGAGAAAATCAAGGATTTATTACTTGTATGTATGCTTAAGTGATCAGTTTAGTCTCATGTTGAAGCATTTTCCAACAACAAACTTCCGTTTAATTCATGTTTAATGGTCTGGAATCATAATCGGCAGTGAGGTGTAGAAGAGTAAGCCCCAAGCATGAACTAATATGCTTTTAACGAAGTGCAAGAGAACATTGTAATGCTTCCTCAATACAACAACTAAGCCTTTTCCCATACTAGATGGAGTTGGCTACATGAATTCTATGTTTCCCAGCCCAATCATGTGCCATGCTAGCAGTTAATTCAACACAAGCTAGATCACTTATCATGTGCCATGCTAGCAGTTTATTCAACACAAGCTAGATCACTTATCATGTGCCATGCTAGCAGGTAATGCTTCCTCAATCTCACAAACATTACACTGCTTCCTTGTCGATAAGGTTCCTATACCTATGCTTATAAAACTTAACAAGGAGGAGCACATCAAAGATATGTGCCTTCCGTGGACAGCTCTTGTTTTCTGATTTTTCATTCCTTGAAGACAAAAATTTGAATTGGTGTAAAATAGATTCCTGATGTTTTAGAATTCATTCACAAATAAAATGATGCAAAAGTACATTTTTGACACTTTTCATATTCTACAAAATGTTCCAAGCTTCACTATTATGTAATTCACACTGGTACAGGTCCGAAGATCCTCAACCAAGATCTCTAATGTGAACTGATAAAGGGCAACTATGTAGTTAAATGAGAATAATTGAACTTCATAATATCCTTGTTATAAGTATGGTTTGTGTTCCATCCTTACAAAGAGAAAGCTCAGAAGTTCCCCAATGCTTGAGTTCGCATCCTGAATCAATGTTCAATGATGCCCAAGCTTAAACCAAAGCCCAGTATAGGCCCTAGAGAAAAGGGTCTTAGCCTTGTCTCTTACACTGAGAGGTCCAAGAAAAACCTCCCAAGGGAAGCTTCTGTTGTTCATAGATAGAATGGTAAATCTTACTATTCTTTGTGGTTGTTAATAGTACAGAATCATGTTCAGAGATTTCAAACCTGATAAGACTCCACAACCCTCTCTGTCACCGCTCATCTTCCTGTCCAAGGTCTCAAGCAGATTGAATCCCTCCACCACCATAAAGTGGTGTTAAACTATAAAGATCACTACAACGAACACAACTGAAGCAGGAATCTCCAGTGACCTCTCGTCACAAAGGAGTGGGATAACAGCAAGGTTTGGAAGTTACCACCGGATCATGATACTGTATACTAACGTAAGATGAATCCGCTACCCGAAATTATTTGGGATTCAGATAAGAAGTTTTACGGCTTATTCCAGCCATAATTAGCTGATGTTAATGTTTACACTTTACAGAGCTCGATATCTAAACTAGGTTTGTGGTGATGATTTAGTTTTTAGTTGCATGAACGATATATCCTGTAGTAAGTTTCATATCATTAGATGAAAGTCTAATGCTCCTGGCTCCAATCTGCATAGGCTGCTCCAGCACAAAATCTTGGTTTTCCAAATCTGGTTGATAAGCCATGTATCTGGTTAAACTGAATCTTGGAAATAAGATAGTAGATCTGATGGGTGTTGATGCAACTTGAATTCCAGTGCTGCTGCAGCAGCTGCTAACTACTATGGTAAGTCACCTAGGTGTTGATCCTGGAGAAGAAAATTTTCATACAGGGGCAGGTGAGAAAGGATTTGCATATAAATCTTGGGGGAGCAGGAACAATGGGCACAAAGCTTTTCATGTCATTTTCTTTTCAGCATGCTTTGGTCCTTGTTACAGCTATGATGGAAAGCATACGCCAGCATTGAATTGTCCCATCAAAACGAAATGCAACAAACACCATTCTGAGGAAGATTGAAGAAAATTTGATCATAATAAGAAAGTAGGAAGAAAGTTCTCTCTTGGCTCAAGACTAGAATAGATATTTCCGCATCAAATTTAGGAAGGAAAACTTGTGAAGGTGCTCTTAGATCGGCACCTAAGCAGTAGCTTAGGAGATCAATTTGGGTGGGGGCCTGCTGCCAGATCCACATGCATCCAATCAAAGACAAGAAATCCTTGGCCCTCCTGCATCCAAGCATATTTTGTAAGTTTTTTATTCTAAAGAATGTGGCCTAATATGAGTTTTCACAGAATATGCATTCACAGATAGGTCTTGAACATAGCACGAGCAAATTAAACCAGCAACACAGAGAGAAAGAGAGAGAGAGGGTGTGTGTGGGTGGGTGGGTTGGGGGGGGAGGGCTAAATTTCATTGTATTAAAGCACCAAATGCAAGTTGACTACTAGTATTGACAAACTAGGTTTCCAGAAGATCCAGCTCAAGAATATGCCTAAAGAAAATGGTCACATCAGGTTCTTCTGTTATTTTGGCTCTGTGGTTCTACAACTTATGCATCCACCTCCACACAAATAGAAAATATAGGGGATGGTCCGCTTGTGATTCCATTATTTTCTTGTCCTGAGAACAATGACCACAGAAATGCTGCCACCTCAATGCAAACGCAAGTTCTTCAAATTTGGTTTTCAGTGGGAGTCATCATCGCAAATTCTCCTTCAAATCAGACGGAGAGCAGCTTGCAAAAGCGAGAATGGCTTATGCAAGCCACTGACCATCTCAAACCCATGGCCTCCTGAACTTTGTCTTCATTCCTCTCAACTTACTCAAGATTTCTAGAATCAACAACTTGGACATGGCTCATGTTACTATATGCTCTAATTATAAGATGCTATAAACCTACACCTGCATATGAACATGAAGTAAATTCATTTCAAAAATCAAATCCCCAAACTAATCGCATATTCTTCCTTTAATGCTCAGTGGTTTCAAGATCATGAAAAAGGCTGACTTCACCAGGGTCACAATAGTCGAGGATCTCCACCGAATAAGCATTTTGTCATTCTACCAGTGACAGAGAAATATGGATCTTCTTTCCTGATTTCGTGAATGTCCCTTTGGATATGGAACAATTTCTATCATCTTTTTCTTTTCCATCAAATAAAAAGAGAACCCTTTCATGGTGGAGGGAAAGGATAAGTTAGTGCCCAATGAGACAGGCAAATCAGAAACAAGTCAGAGACAAACAACAACAATAATGGAGAAACAAGTCAGAGAACAATTGGACAATGTTTCAAGATTAAAAACGATACTAGCATTCCTTTTGTATAAATTCTTTCTTTTCTATCCAATTGAAATTGTCTACACTGATCTATGAGGGATAACTCATTTTGTATAAAAAAGCGGCCTCTCATCCATTTTTGTGAATAGTAATGCTAGATATTCAAAAGTATATTTCTGAAACAAAAACCTAATAGGTTTTTTACATGAACTTCATGCCTATAGAAAGACTAGTTCAAGGGCATCAGGTTGATGCCTCAAATTCAAGAAAAGAAACATGTTTACAAATTTCCCATGCATCACAATTTTGCTGGCACTTCCAACCCATTTTCGAGTTACACAAGTCATTATCACTGTGACTTTATTCTATGAAGTCTAACTTCGATTCAACTTAGCAGAATCACTTTATTCAAATATTTCCTTACTATGCTTCAAATTCTCAAAATATGCTTGTAGAATCACCACAAACCACCCCTCCTTTCTCCAGCCATATCGCAAATATGCAGTTTTTTCCGGGGCGCATCAGAAGTTCGTTGCTACAAACTACAGCAAAAATATATTTACTGCCCAGCGGCTCATCTGAACCCATGGAACAATCAATCGATCTAAACATGGACACAGTTGAGAGGCTGAGAAATAGCTCAAAATCACAATTTATGAAGGGATAAAGTTACACAAAAAGGCCAAGGGAAACCAATAAAAGTTACAAACATCAGGAATCAAAATCTAACATGAATCGGTTAAAACTTAAAAGAACTAAGGAGTTGTCCAGAAAAAATATAGAAGTTCATGTCCATGGACTAAGTGCTTAATCTTATGAGCACAAACAGCAATACCAGCATCATGTGAACGCCAAAGTGTTATCAAAAGAATAACATGGTTAACTTGCTAACAAAAATAAAATAATCACAAAATATCCTATCATTAAATCGAACTTGAGGTATCAAAAGAAAAATGCTCAATAGATAGAACTACTCTCACTCTTTCCAGACAAACGCATGCATAAGTAGATATATCCTTGGAACGAAGATTCAACTTCTAAACGGAAAACGAATGTGAAACAAAAACAGTAATTAAACAAAGTGTAAGTCCAAAAAGGAACACCACTTCACAACACCCGATTGCATAGAATTGAAATCCAAGAATGCCAATTCTATTTACTATGTAGTTAATAGCGCGCTATAGCGTGTTAGGGGACCAAATATATAAGGCTTGGCCGGCGACCCGTCTGGCCGCTATTAGTGGCACGAACACAACTATAATGGTATAGCAGTCCACTGGGTTGGGTTGATCCAATATTTATTGGATCGACCTGACCCAAACTTAATATAAGTCTCTCTCCCGTGCATGCCCCTCTCTCTCGCCTCTCTCCTATGCTCGTGCTCTCTCCGCCAATAGTCACCATGAGCTCCGCCACCCTCTACCTTCCTCCGATGGTGGTATTCTTTCTCTTTCTCTATTCTCTCTCTTTCTCTCTCTAATGGGCGATTGTACTTCTCATAATCGACTTCTCTCTCTGGTGGATGACTATGCTCCTCATTGTTACTTATCTGAGTTCTTTGTTTTCTTTCTCTCCCCTTGTTGCGACCTTTGCTTTCTCTCTTTTTCTATATTCTCTGAGTTCTCTCTTCGTCAAGTTATTTCATAATAACCTCTTGATTTATTTTTTATACTTTTTAAGTATTTTTTAACTTTTTATAATTTGTTTATTTTGATTTTTATTATAGTGAGTATGGAATCATCAGCTAGTGGAGTTGCTTGTTATCCAAGTGATAGTGATAGTGATAGTAGTAATAGTGGCACTGGCACCTGGCACTAGTAGTACAATTAGTATTCAGTTTTCTAATATTGTATACAACTATAGAACCCCAACTTCTAGGATACTTATGGAATTAAGGTTTGATAAAATATAGGACGAATAATATCATTTTTTTGCATGTTACGTGGCCATATTTCTACTAGTAAAATATCGAGATACGAGGACCATTTAATAGGATGGAGCAAAAATATAGTAGCTTATAAGAATATAATGGAAGAAATAAAGAAAGTGATTTATGTATACAATACAACAAAGAAGAAGGCCGAAAAAATTACATTTCCATACGAAGGAGAAGCTTCTAGTATGGAAGCTAACATAAGAGGAGGCGCCATGACCACCTCTTTCAAAGGGATCGATGGATTCATTTGTACGTTCATCACCAGACTCACCATGATAGGCTACATTAGAAAATCGATATAAGAATTTGATCCTGGAATGAATGCTCCATCTTACCATAAATTTGGGAAAACATTATTTGAGAAGGAGGTGAGAAAAGTAAGAGAGTTTACAAATGGAATAAAAATGTATTGGGTTATATATGGATGGTCTATTATGTTTGATAGATAATTGATAGAAAACAGAGAACATTAATAAGTGTTTTAGTGTATTATCCTCAAGGTATAATATTTCTTAAGTCAATTGATGCATCAAATGAAGTTAAGGATTTAGATAAATTGTATGCATTATTAAAAGAAGTAATCTTAGAGGTTGGAGAGAAAAATATTACGCATGTGGTCATATTGATGGTTGAATTTAATCATTTATTTTAGACACTATGCACTACACATTGTATAGATTTATCCTTGAAGATATTAGGAAGACAAATAAACTAAAAGGCATATTCAGTAGGACAAAAAAACTAGTAACATTTCTCTATAGCCATGGGTAGATATTGCATATGATGATACATTTTAGAAAAAGACATGCATAGACCAGCTGTGACTCATTTTACTACTAGATTGTTAATCTTGAACAACTTATGACAGTAAAAAAAGCTCTAAGGTGTATGGTTATTTCTAAACAATGAAAAAAATATCATTTATCAAGTAGCATTGAAGGTAAGAAATCTAAGCCAATAATTTTGCAACTCAAATTTTGGAAGGGCATTAGTTTTTCAATTAGAGCAATGGGTCCCTTGGTATATGTTTTACATATGGTGGACAACAATGAAAAATTAGTCATTGGCTATATGTATGAGAAGATGGATCGTGTGAAGGAGCAAATAAAGGTATATAAATATTTCAAAGTTAATGTATTGTTAATCTTTACTCTTTTACAACAACAACTAAGCCTTTTCCCATACTAGATGGGGTCAACTACATGGATTCTTTATTTCCACATAGCCCTATCATAATTTGTAGAATTTATGGTAGATAAGTCTAATAAAGTTTTACGCTTGAGACCGGCCATGCAAGGGTGATCCCTCACATGAGCAGAGTTTAATCTTTACTCTTTTACTTAGTTGAATTAGTTATGTGTTTTTAATCTTATAATAACATTTACCTTGTGTTAGAGGTTAACTTAAAGAGCAAAGAAGAGCAATATAATTTTATTTGAGAGATCATAGATAAAAGCTGGGATAGGCAAATGCATAAGCCATTGCATGTTGCATTATATATAAATTCATAGTTGTATTATGACTATGATGAGATATAATCTAATACTGAGATTAAAGGTGGTTTGTTTCTAGTTATAACTATACTTTTACGAAGTAAGGAAGAACAATAACAAATCACTCAACTTATGAGTTATTGAAGTGCTTTGGGTGGTTTTGAACTAGAATTAGCTATAAGTTTGAGGAAAGCATATGCATCAAGTAATTAATTCAAGCAACTTTATTTATTTTATTATTAAAATATGATTTAGGGTTTTTGAATTTGATTAATTTATTGCTTATACATGTTTTTTTATATACCTCGATATTTCTCACAATTATGAATGTCTCAATTGTTCTTATATATGGGTATAAGTGTACTCACTCTCTATTTTTCGAGTATCTTTTGGTTTCTCTATATTTTATTAAATAGTCTTGTGAGCTAAGTGATTTATGTTTCTTATAGGATTTTCCAAACTTCTATAGAAATATTGTCTGATCCTACAAATTTATCATCCTTCATATGTTTAAGAGCATTTTTTACTTCATTCTTTTAATACGTCGGTAGAAATTGTGGTTTATATACTTTTCTGATTTGGCTAACTCTCCTAAGTTAATACTAACATCTTTATTTTCATTAAAAAACTTATAAAAATAGTTGTGGCTAACTCTCCATCTATTTTTTACATCATTATTTGCCACTAGAATTTTCTCATCCTCATCTTTGATGCATTTAACAAAATTAAGATCCTTAGTTTTCTTATCTCTATCCCTAACTATCCTAAAAATATCTCTTTTACTCTATTTTGAGTTGAGTTTTTATATAAATTCTCAAATTTTATCTTTGGCTTTACTAGCAACCTTTTTCACTTCTTTCTTTGCTTTCTTATCAGCCTCTAAAGTTTCACTAGTCTTCTTAGCATAATGTAATTTATAACATACCCTCTTTGTCTTGATTTTATTTTGTACCACTTCACTCCACCATCAACCTTCATTTTGTATTGGTACACCTCCCTTAGATTCACCTAACACATCTTTCGCTACTTTCTTAATATATATAGCCATATTGTTTCACATATCATAAGGTATACTAACATAATTTCAAGCATCTCCTTGAATGACTTTCTGTTTAAATATGCCTTCTTTCTCGCTTTTGAGGTTTCACCATTTAGTTTGAATAGCTCAATGCACTCTTTTCTTCTTTGTTTACTTTTTCACCTCTAAATCCATATGTAAAAGTCAATGTTGGGTGGTTAAATTTCCTCTTAGAATTACCTTGCAGTCTTTACATCATGATCTATCTTTTTTTTACAAATAAAATAATCAATTTGTGTTTGTGATAAGCCACTCTTATAAGTAATTAAATGTTCATCTTATTTTTTAAACATTGTATTGACTATAAAGATGTTATGCATAGAATTAATGCTGGTTGGTTAAAATGGAGAGGAGCATCAAGTGTTCTTTGTGATAAGAAGATACCATTAAAGTTAAAAGATAAATATTATAGAGCAGCAATTAGACCTGCCATGTTTTATGGTTCTAAGTGTTGGGAAGTTAATCATCAATATGTACAAAAGATGTCTGCAACAGAAATGAAGATGTTGAGATGGATGAGTGGTCATACAAGAAAAGACCGTATACATAATGAGGTTATTAGAAACAAATTAGGAGTGGCACCAATAGAGAATAAAATGAGACAATATCGTTTAAGATGGTTTGGACATATAGAAAGAAGATCAAAAGAAGAACCCGTAAGAAGGTTAGAAAAACTAAATTTGGAAAGTATTAAAAGAGGTAGAGGACGACTACAAAAGTATTGGAAAGAAAAAATAAAGAATGATCTAGCTTATTGTGAGTTAACTGCTAACATGGCACACGATAGGGATCTGTGGAAACAAAGAATCCATGTAGCCGACCCCGTCTAGTATGGGAAGAGGCTTAGTTGTTGTTGTACTGACTATAAAGAGATCAATGCCATAGCAAAATTTAAAATCTCCCTACCTTTCTCATTTATATCCCCAAAAGTTTCTATGAATATCTTGATATCCTACATCTTTACCGATATGTCAATTTAAGTATCCTCCTAAACAAATAATCTTCCTTTGTAGAATTCTTTGAATCACCTTATCTAACTCCTCACAAAAAGTCGTTTTTATACTATCTTCTAGTCTTACTTGGGGTGCGTAAGCATAAACTATATTCAAAACCTCTACTCGTAGCACTAATTTCAATGTGATGATTCAATTACCATATCATTGTATGTCTACTATACTATCCTTTATATCTTTATTTATGATAATACAAACTCTGTTTCAAGTCTTTTTCTTTCTTAAGTACTATAATTTAAAACTTATATCCTCAATCTCCTTTGCTTTTTCTTCAACCTACTTTGTCTCTTGTAAATATAGGGTATGAATATTTCTTCGAATCATAGTATCTACCACCTTCATTAGCTTACTGAATACTGTTATGATATTCTAAGAACCAATACGAACCTTATTATCTAGGACTAGCTTCCTTACCCCCGCATATATTCATACTGAAAATGTGGAGACCTTCTTTGTAATTTATTTACTACATTTGAGTGACAATATAGTGGGACTAACAAATTTACCCACACCCATTCATGATGTGGGAACCCTCTCTACAATTGATTCACTACATTCGAACTAAAATATAGAGTCTCTTGTTTACTTTTCACTATATTTAGACTTTGCAATGTATCGCTAAGAGGGGACGCCGCAATGCAATGCTCATAATTTGTATAATCTATGATATAAAAATTCGACAAAGTTTTACATTGTCTGTCGAAAGTCTAATGCAACTATCCTCCTTTATCTGGGCTTGGGACGAGCCATGCAAGGGTGATCCCTTATATGAGCAAAGTTAATCAAGAAACATATAATTTTTTTTTTTTAAATTAACGTTAAGTTTTTTACTCAAAACTCGGTGCGATTCTTGTTCTTAGGATGAGCAAAGATAATCCCTTAGTGTACAACGTTTTATTGTTATTATTTTTTACATATTCCCATCATTGATTGGAGTCAATCCAATGATTGAGATTCGAGAATAGGCACTCCAAGAGTACCATAGCATTAATTAGCCAGTGCCATTCTTGTTCTTAGGATGCCATCACAATGAGTACATTTGGTCTGAATTCAGATTTTGTCTCTGTTTAAGCTAGAGGGAGCGTAAACTGTTTAAAAGTAAGCAAGGATTCATTATCCGCGATTATGATAAATGTATGGATTACCTGACTAATGTTAAGTATATCATTATGTACGTTGATGGTTGTGATGGTGATCTGTGGTGCTGGTGGTATCAATAATGCTAATGATGATAACTACGATTCAGAATGACGTGTAACTATCGGTGGGTCACCAAAGAAAACCCAAAGTAGTGTGAAATAAATAAATAAATATGTATATGTGTATGCAAAGGTGTTTTTGAAGAACGATAAAGTACAACCTTATGACCCTTTCTTCTTCTTTATATATATTATATTATATGATATATGCTAGCAACATTACATCCTAACATATCCAAATAAATCCAAGCTACCAAATTTGAAAGATAAATTATCCAAATTTGAATTGAAAAAACAAAAGTATTGATTTTTGAATTAAGTACACTTACAAAAAATACAATTATATTTTTTAAATTCAAATCTCAACCATTTATCCTTCAAATAGAATAGTTTGAAATTTGTTTGTATATACTAATGTGTAATGTTTGCTAGCATATATCAAACTTCACATATATATAAATATAAATATAAATATAAATATATATATACAATATTTATATATATATATATAGAGAGAGAGAGAGAAAGAGGCTTGACTTTTCCTGTGCCGACCCATCCACCTGTTATAGAATATAATTTTAAAAAATACTTTTGGTTGGAAAGATGAGCATTTGACTTTTTTATGTAGTGCCTCCCATTTTTGCTGACATGGCTTTCTTTGTGTGTATGGGTAGATATGTATCTGTTTCTTATGTACTCTTATATATATATATATATATATATATATATATATATATATATATATATATATATATATATATATATATATGCTTCTCAATGTGTTGACATGGTTTTCTTTAATAGGTTGACTTAATTGAGAAGACATTCTAACTCAAGTAATTGGATGGCGTGCTCATTACCGTCAATATCAAGAGTATCAAATTGCAAGATTTTGGTTTTCAACATAAAATTTTGTGAGAGTTGGGCGAGCTATGTATCAGAGCCTATGGATATAACCGTGGGCAGGCCGGGTCTCAATGAACATTCGTCAGTAAGTCAAGCCTTGGACCATCAGCCTCAGGTCATATGCTCTCTCTCTCTCTCTACCTATATATTTATCTATTTATATATATAGAGAGAGAGAGAGACATTAGATCTTATTCACATTGACACATGCTTACTTATGTCCACTCATTGCTTTTAGGTGA
Source organism: Brasenia schreberi (assembly GCA_036023115.1). Classification (NCBI taxonomy): domain Eukaryota; kingdom Viridiplantae; phylum Streptophyta; class Magnoliopsida; order Nymphaeales; family Cabombaceae; genus Brasenia; species Brasenia schreberi. The sequence continues at coordinate 8,481,796 of JAYKKT010000066.1, forward strand.
CATAAATATACTTCTTAAAAATTTTAAAATTATACTTATGTCATCCAAAAGCAGTGGATGAGGTGTCAATGTGTAGGATATAGTTTCATGTGTCCATATATACATATTATATATATATATATATATATATATATATATATATATATATATATATATATATATATATATATATATATAAGTAACGATAAACTTTTAAAATTATCTTTTGACATTTTGATAAGTTCAACTCGTAATATATAGATCACCCAAGAAAGTCAAATAGTCATGAACTAAGAAAGGTCCTGCACTAGGTATCGAACTAAGTTCAAAGTTTATATTTAATGGTGCATGGGTTGCACAATGGACACAAATAGCTTAAATTTTGTCTCACACCAGCTGGCAAGGGGTTGAATTTAGTGTTTGCTGAAAGAAATAAAGCAGCAAAAGAAGTCCACAATTAACTTGATCATAGTCGAGTGGAGTGCCTCAAGAATGAGTGGATGATAATAAAGCTATGTCCTCAGAAAAAGGGATGGTTTATCGTACACCCAACCAAAACACGAAACGTTTGATGCTCTAAATGTGTTTCCTTATATATATATATATATATATATATATATATATATATATATATATATATATATATATATATGATCATAGTCGAGTGGAGTGCCTCAAGAATGAGTGGATGATAATAAAGCTATGTCCTCAGAAAAAGGGATGGTTTATCGTACACCCAACCAAAACACGAAACGTTTGATGCTCTAAATGTGTTTCCTTATATATATATATACATGTATATATATATATACATATATATATATATATACATATATATATATATATATATATGTATATATATATATACATGTATATATATATAAAGAGAGAGAAGTATACAAACCTGTTCATCCTCAAATCCACTTAAAAATCTTGACCGTTCTATTTGTATGATCTCTAATAGATTTGAATTTGAAAAGTTAAAAGTATCTATGTACTTTTTTATTTAATGCATCATGCATTTTAAATGCTTTTATATTCAATCGTGTATCATCCAATGATCAACGTGATCAAACGGTGGAGATGCTTAAAAGGATTTATGCATGCGTGGGTGTGTCTCTCTTTATATAGAGAGAGAATGCAATTTAAATGCTTTTTATATTTAAACCTCTATCATCGATTTCAGCATGATCAAACCGGAGGGATGCTTAAAGCGGATTTATGCATGCAGAGTGTGCGCATGGACTATGTTCTCTCTCGTGTGGGTCAGAATTACAATTTATGGGCCACAGGGCATTACCATAACGGGAGGGGTTCAAACTGCTATATGTTGTGGTGGACCTAGTGTGAAGTGAAGTTCATTCGGGTGAAATTCAGGTGGTCTTTTAGATTTTTCTCTTTTCTAGTTTCAGGTGAGGCCATGGCCTCGCCGGTACGAACAGGTCGGACTCTGGCTACATGGGCAGGCAGGGACTTGATTCCCTGTATCTCAAGCTTAGATCAATATAATAATCTTCCTCCTCTCTCGTATCTCAAGCTTTTACATCTCTTTCTGGTCTCTTGTCATCTAATCAATATATCATTTACGAACATTGTCATTTAATAACTTCATGCAGTTTTTGTACATGTCAAGGGCGGCATTGATGTGCATTAATGCTCAAATGATGTTTCGAATATACCTCCATTAACAGACCTTATAAAGAAGTTACACTTCTTCCAACCCTATTGCTTATCGGTTTCCGCCATTATCGCCAAACGATGTTGATGGATCATTGGACAACAATTTTCTTAAGAAATAGCTGCTTCTACCTCTCAAATGCTAAAGCAAGAAAGATGGTTGTCTTCAATAACTTCCAGAATTTGAAGAATCAAACGAAAACTCTGTTTGTATTCAAGGAAAATGGTACGTATGCAATTCAAATGCTCAAATTCGCACAAAAGAACAAAGAAAACAAGGTTTCTCTCTGAAAACGACCAAGAGCGGGAAGGAGACGATAATGGGCTTTCTTAAACAATCGACCTTAAGAAAATTTTGAAGAATCATACTTATGATGGATATATCCTACAATAGGTAGGATATACGTATAATACGCAGTTCGGTTTTGTCATACTATTAAGTATCACTATCGCTTCCCTAAGTATTTTATAATACAAAACAGACAGTTCCACCATTTGAGGTGGGGCGAACTGTCTATTTGACCGATTGAGGTGGGGCCAATTATTACACTTAATGTCTAATTAATGATAGTCAGGTTAATTAAGTTCATGTGATATTAATTACATTTAGTTTATGTTAAATATCTTCAAATGCTTATTTGATATATCTTTGATTAAAGTAAAAGCTCAAAAATGTGAAAGTTGCATGTGAGTGACGAATTTGTGTATGTAAATATCATTATTATATATTCTTTAGTACTATTCACATGTTTTTTATATAAATAATAGATCATGAACCTTAGTTCAAAGAGCTTGGGGACAATATTAATGACTGACTACACACAAGTGTAGGAACTAGCTCGAAAATTGTCTTCGATCTTTAATATTTTTTATACATAAAAAAAGTTTTGATGCAATGATCAAATGAATTCCTACACGAAGAGACACAAAACAATTGAAAAGTGAACCCGAAGAGCTATGACTATTGGAGTGGATCCGAAATCTACTAGCTTTACTATAAAATGTGATTAAGACTCTTAATCATATAATAAGTGAAACTCTATATGTACTCTCTTCGTTGTCTTCTCTTCTCTGTTCCGGCTTATGCAACTGAAATTATTGTTCGTGTCATAATCAAACTCTACTTTTTTTTACCCAATTATGAGGTCCAATAATTTTGTTATCCAGATTCCAGGCCTCACAATTGAACACCCCCGAAAGGCATCAGAATCTAACCCGATAAGCTTAGATCCATACTTCTTGTCTTATAAATACTAAAATAGATCATATTTTAGATACTCGGATCTACACAAAAAGGATATGGACCGACGTTGTTCATATGGTTTCAGATAATTGGACTAATCCAAACAATCCGAAAGATCCTAACACTATTAACTTTGGGTTTGCATTTCTTTCAGATCTGAATTCCACTAAGTAGATTCAGGATCTAACTTGTTTCAGTCCAGATCAACCCAAACCCGATCTACACTTCTTTTTGCTATAGTAATTTTCTTGTTCATACTAGCCTTGAGGAGGTTGTTGGATAGGACCTTCAAGCAAACTTTCTCATTGTATCGCTTTGTTAGTCAGGGAAATTAGTTTATTATTTTCTGGATTTAAAGTCAGAAACGATATGCGGCCATTATTGTGGTCATGCTAGACTTGTTCTAACAGATGTTTAGTTCCACGGCTTCTTGTATTAACATCTCACTACCTTCGTGAGAAAGAGTAGGGTGACGGACTGCAAAGCCTCTCTGTCTCTCTTCTCTATGTGCGTGACATGGACTGTTTAAATCGGCAGGAAGAACTGAACCGCCATCAGAACCAGGACCCTTCAGTTCGGTTATGGTTCATCGTTCCTAGAAACCGACAGTTTGAAACCACCGTTATTGTCACTGAAATACCGTATGGACTGTTTAAATCGGCAGGAAGAACCGAACCGCCATCAGAACCAGGACCCTCCAGTTCGTCGTTCCTAGAAACCGACAGTTTGAAACCACCGTTATTGTCACCGAAATACCGTATCACGAATAAGCTGTTAGCTCAATGGAAGAGCGTTTCTGGTAGGTGACTTTGGTCTAGGTGATTTGACTCCCAAAATGCACAAACTACAATTATGTCATCTAACAACAGGTTTAAATATCATTTTTTGGAAACCTTTAAAAGGTTGCTCCCCACCAGCTACAATGGTGGAGAGTTCGAGTTTAAAGGTCTCTCAATGCCCTTCTATTTCAAAAAAAAAAAGTTCTTAAAACTGATGTTGATGGTTTTAGAACTGGAACTCCGAAATTGACTGTTTCAAAACTGGCCATAGGATGATGCGATCTCGGTTCCAAGTGTTAGAATAAACCGTAGACATACATGTATAATAAAATAATATGTAACAAATATAAACATGCCCCAATCATAAACAACAGTCGCATATCCAAAATAAGTCATAATCAAGTCTACAAAAAACAAAGGCAAAAGCAAAATAAAAAACTTATCTATGCGAGTTGCCCTTTTAGACTTACCTTAGGCGTCACGCTATGAGTACGTATGAATATCTATGCCTTCCTCCTACTATAAAACCCACACATAACTCGAAGAGCACATACCCAGCTTCAAGTCAACCTCAAACATAGCTCAATCACATATAATTGGGGCAGAGATTGACACTAATCATGAGCACAAGTACTGGAGCAACACAACGAGCAGAGAGATAGAACCAAGAGATGGCTCCAAGAGAGAGAGAGAAAGCCGTATGTTTAGGGAGAATCCCTAATTACCTATTTATAGGGTACGCGTGTATATCATGGATCATGGATCTGATCCAAACGACGCATCGATTTAATTGCAATCATCTCGTCTTATCCGAAACTATCTCACTTTATCCCTATCCGTGACACTGAAAAATTCTTAACCGTTAGATCAAAAGTTTTTCGTGCAAAAAGATAACCCAAACCACAAGCCTTGCTCACGCGTGTGGTATAACATGTTCTCCCCAAGCTCTTTAAACTAAGGTTAATGAGCTACCAAATATATAAAAAGACTAACAGATTTGTCACATTCTTCAATATGGGACTAAATTTTGTCTTCTCTTTGTCATCTTTTGTAAAAGTCCCTCATATATTACTTTTTGCACTTTACGATTTTCACATATATTAATTAAATATTTAGAGATACCAACATGAATTAAATGTTATTAATGCACATTGAATCCAACAATCCTCACAAAATCCTTAAGTATAAAAGTACCCTCCTAATCATCATATTATGCTTTCAGTAATGGTACTTTCTGGTTTGAATCATTACGTGAGTTATCAAAATATTAACCTTATAAAAAATAGGTGAATATACGTGTTGAACCTCAGCCTTAGGTGTAAAGGTAGTTATTATTAACAACATAATAAAAGGCTATAACGTGATCTATAGGATGATGCATTAATGGTCATGCATCCATATCTTGTATCATGATTGATTTTAGGGAACAACCCAATTCTCCTATTGAGACTATATAATATCAATCACTTAGTTGGACATCTCCAAGGTTGTATTGCTAGCATCTTGTCCTATGACTTGATCACATTTAGAGAATAATCTCTTGCTAAACTTATAGTTATTATACTTTAGGTTTACAGGTGACAAATACAGAGATACTGAAAGTATCACATAATATAAAATGTCATCCTATTCACCCAACAACTTGTTACTACCACATTGAACCTACTTCATGGGATCTCCACTCAGTTAGGTTGGGTTACCACTGCTTGTGAATAAATCGTAGGTTTCAATCTCATCCCCAACCTCGATTTCTTAACTAGGTCTACTAATAAACCCTTAGTCAAAGGATCAGCTATGTTATCTTTGAATCTAACAAAATTTACAAGCATGACCCCATCAGACATAAGAGCTCTTATAGACTTCAATTTAACTTAGATGTATCTTCGTTGCTTTTGGTTGTACTTGAAACTACTGATCTTAACGATTATAGTCATGTTATCACAATGCACTGAAATTATAAGAAGCGGCTTCTTTACTATAGATAAACTAGACATAAGTCTCTTAAGTCATTCAGCTTTCAATCTAGTGTCATCCAAAGCACATAGTTCTGTCTTAAAAATAGAATGAGACAATATAGTTTGTTTCTTCGATTTTAAAGTGATAACACCATCACCCACAAGAAACACATATAGATTGTCCCCATTGCTTTCAGAATTTTTTGTTATCCAACTAGTATCATTAAATCCTTAAAGTACCGAATGATGTTTACGGTAATGTAGTTCAAGGGAAATCGTTTTCTTCACATAATGAAGAACTTTATCTAGAGCTTCTCAATGAGTTCTATCTAGACAACCGGTGTATCTATTCAATTTACACACAACAAATTTAATATATAGTCATGTACAGTTTATTAGATAAATCAAACTACCGATAATCTGAGAATATTATAGTTGAGACACAAAAATACCAATTTTATTCTTATACAAAGACTTGCATGAATCATATAGAGTTTAACTGGTCTACAATTCATATATCCATTAGTAGACCTTGTGATTTTAAGCCCTAAAATCATATCAGTCATAGTCATGTCCTTCATCTCAAACTTACTATGTAAGAATAACTTAATCTCATTTAGTATTTTGATATTGGATCCAAACAATAATATATAATTTATGTATAGGCATAAAATGACAAAATCATTATTAACAAACTTGCAGTAGACACACTTATTATAAATATTAGAAATGAAGCTAAAAGATGATATCATATAATCAAACTTTTCATGTCATTGTTTAGGGGCTTGTCTTAAACCATATAATGATTTAACAAACTTACACACCTTCAACTCATTCCCACGAGCCACAAATCCTTCTGCTTGATCCATATAAATTTTCTCATGGAGGTCACCATGTAGGAAAGAAGTTTTCACATCAATATGATGGATTGTGAGGTCATATACGGAGGCCAGTACTATAAGCACTCATATGGTGATCATTCAAGAAATTAGAGAATATTTATCAAAATAATCTATTCCTTTCTTTTCTGTATATCCCTTGACAATTAATCTGGCATTGTACTTATTGATTGTTTAGTTTGCATTAAGTTTCTTCTTAAAGATTCACTTGCAATCCATAATAAAACAATCAGGAGGCAAATCTACCAATTTTCAAATACCATTGCAAATAATTGACTGGATTTCATCATTAATGGCTTCCTTCTAAAACTTAACCTCGGGTGAGGTCATACCTTTTGAAAGATTATAGGACTATCTTCAACATTGAAAATAACAAAGTCCTTTGATATCCTAGGTCATTTACTTCTCCTTGGTTCAATTATTTCTTCAGAGTTATTTGATATAAAAACAACACAATCAGGGTCACCCCCATGTTTGTCATCCTTTCCACATGATCGAAAATAAAACCAATAATAGGATCATGATCTCTAAAAGATACACTTTGAGGAACTCTAATCTTCATGAAAAACACATTCTCAAAGAATGTAGTATTATAGAGCTCAATAATTGTATTGACATCTATGCTAGAAACATCATATCTTATGACCAAGAATATGTATACATAGTTTGTCTTCATGTAAATATCACATCAACTATTTTAGGTCCCAATTTCTTTCTCTTGTGTTTAGAGATGAGTACTTTTAGAAAACACTTCATACTTTGAGATATTTGAGGTTGATCCTTCATCCCTTCCAAATCTCAAAGGGACTACTTTTCTTATGCTTATGGAGAACGACCATAGCAAACAGTATTCAAAGCTTCTTCCACATGTAGGTAGGTAACCCAAAACTTTGAAGTAAAATATTCATATCACATAAAGTTCTATTCTTTCGTTCAGTTATCCCATTAGACTGAATAGAGTATAGAGCAGTAACCTCATGAATAATACTGTTGTTTTGACAGTATATTTGAAAAAGATTTGATATATACTCTCCTTACCTATCATACCTTAATCGTTTAAGTATATTGTTGGTTTAAATTTGTGCTTCATTTCTAAATATTTGAAACTTTTCTAAAGCTTTATCTTTAATTTTAAGTAAGTAAATATAATAGTATCTATGATAAAATATCTTTCGTTATCTCTCGTAGTCATTCCATTGAATTCATAAATATTAGTGTACACCAAATCCAAAATCTCAGATTTTTTTTCAACCGTATGCAAAGGTTTCCTAGGTTGCTTTCCTTGCACACATATACCACATTTGTATTTTCTATCTACTATAATTTTAGAGATAAGGTTTAAATTCATCATTCTTTTCATTGAATTAAGGCATATATGACCCAACCTAGCATGTCATATATCTGATAATTCAACATTATACATTAAAGAAGAATAAAAAATAAAAGTAGAGGCTTTATTATTATTAAAATTCATACAAGAATCAACATTTGATTCTACCTGAATTTTAAACAGATCATTTACATCATAAAAAATAGTCATTCCCAAAGAAACACTCAGTACTAAGTCATGTAATAATGACTTTATTATATTTACAATTTAACTTTAATCCCTCCCTAACTAAAGTAGGAACTCCCTCAAACCTTTCCCAAAAAAGACTTTAAGCTACACGTCATTCGCCCTTGACTTCAGCAGTCGAATGATCCCCCTAAGGTTTCTTTTGGATCTTGGTCTTTGGTTTATGCTTTACCTATTTCGCTTTTGATCATTAGGCTATTTTTTTTTTATCGTCAGGTTAACCCTAGAGGTGTTGTCTACAAGCATAATGGGTTTCTGATTTTATGCTCTTTCTCTATTGCTATGTCTACCATTAGATCATCAAGGGTCATCTTATCCTTCTTATGCTTAAGATTTATACTGAAACCCTTCCAAGACTTAAGAAATTTCTTTATAATAGACATAACAATAAACTTATCAAGAAGCTCCATTTCAGCTTCCTTTAGACCATGGCATAAAAAATGAAACTCATGGGTCTGTTTAATCACATATTTCTCCTGTACTATTTGATACTTAAGGAACTTAGTTACGGAATACTTTTCGAGACTGAGGTCTTAATTATTGTATTTTCGATCCAAGGCAGCCCACTGATCTTTCATTGTCATGGAAGGAGAAGAACTATATACATCAAATAAAATATTTGATAGTACTGATAAAATGCAATAGCGACATAGAGTGTCCTTATTCCACTCAGCAATTTTATCCAAGCTTCTAGGGTCAGTATCATCGAGTAAGAAACAATCTGACTCGATATGCAGATGCAACACTAACATGGTTAACTAAATTTTCATATATTGCTGCCAGCATTTAAAATATGGATCGACAAACTTTTTTGGCATGAAGGTGAAGTCAACCTTAAGTCGAAGTGTAGCAAATGCAGACATGTTAACTACGATAAATGTTGATTTCTCTAAGATTGTTGGAATAAACTATAGAAATACATACATAATAAAATAATATGCAACAAATGTAAATATGCCATAATCATAAACAACAGCCGAAAATCCAAAATAAGCAATAATCAAACCGTACGGGAAACAAAGGAGAAGCAAAATCAAAAACTTATCTGTGTGAGTCGCCCTTGCGAACTTGTCTTAGAGAAATTAGTGTCCCACTATGAGTACGTACATGTACCTACGCTTTTCTCTCACAATAAAACTCACACACAACTCAAAGAGCATGTACGTGACTTCGACTAGACCTTGAACGCGCCTCAGTCGCCTATGGATGGGGCAGAGAGAGAATAACTATGGGCATAATGACTGGAGTAGTACCACAGGCAGAGACAAAATCAAGAGATGGCTAGAAGAGAAAAAGAGGAAAAGTTGTGTGTTTAGGGAGGATTCATAATCACCTATTTATAGGTGCGTGTGTAGATCATAGATCGTGGATTCAATCCAAATGATGTACCATTTAGCCGCAACCATCCCATCTTATGTGGAACCGTCCCACCTTATCTCTATCCGTGATCGTGAAAAACTCTTTACCGTTAGATGAAAAGTCTTTCGTGCAAAAAGATAACCACAAGCCCGGCCCGACCCGGCGTGCACATGTGTGGTATACCATGTCCTTCTCAAGTTTTTTGAACTAAGGTTCTTGAGCTACTAAATATATAAAAGTACTAGTGAGTTTGTTACATTCTTGAATATGAGACTAAACTTTGTTTCCTCTTCATCTTTTACAAAAGTTCCTCATATGTTACTTTTTACATTTTAAGACTTTCACATATATCAATTAAATATTTAGAGATATCAACATGAATTAAATGTCATTAGTGCACATTGAATCCAACACGAGGCAACCGAGAACTCGAAATATCTACAAGTGTGTGTATTTGGGACAAATGGGAGAAGCAGGTGCTCCTCAAAAAGGCAACAGGACTAAGTCCCCTCCCCAAACATGAAAAGGTCTGCCTTCATATCCACCAAACATAAGACGGAAAGATTATCAGGCTGTGTCTTGGTAGGCGTGTTTGTTTCATGACACAAAAAGACCTGATACAAGCACGACTCAGAACACGAAATTGCTAGTAATATAGTGGCCAATGGGGAAACCCAATCAGGCTCAAAATCCATGTTTACGTCCTTTCAAAGTTGCATCAAAAGAACCTAAACCTGTTTTTTTCGCACGAGAACAAAAGAGACACAATACGTACAGGAACCCGACCTGATCAAAATGCATCTGTTGTTAGCCCAAAAAACAAACAAACAAAAAGCACGCACACACATGCTCGGTTGCCTTCAGTGGGAAGATTGATGGTGATATGATGATGGATGTTAATCATCTCAGTCTAACGCACGATAAAGAGGGTTCTTTTCGTGCCTATATGGAAAAGGATAGAGAAACTTCTCCATTGATCTTTCCTGAACCAAAAATCATGTTATTGTGGAGATGAAAAGTTTAGCTGCATGCAACACTTTCAAGATTAATTAAGCTGCATCATTAGTGTTGAAATGCCAAAATTTATGCAGCCCTAGAAAGTAAAGTGTTCAGGCCTAACGGTCACAAAAGAAAACCTGATCCTATTATTCGTCCTAGGGCACGGTCCGGAGGCCAATAATTGTGCTCGTGCATTCTTATGAATGCCCTATGAAGTTGTTATTTTGTAGGTATGAGGTTAGGAACATCTTTGACATCTACTTTCATGCTCCAATGCATGACACCACGTCGAAAGGCACCTTTTTATATTTATATATATCTAGATAGATAGATAGGGAGAGAGTGATATTAGTAATGTCTGCATGATTTTGTTGATTCAATGACCAATCACCACCTTTCATCATCTTTCGCTGTTTCACTTATTCAAATTCAAACATCACCCTCTATAAAAGCCATCTATATATATAATTTATGGTTTTATCGATGGCTACGATGATTTTGATCAATGAACATCGGTTTTGGATTATAGAAGAGTAGATGACAGAAGGTAACAACCATTCGCTGAACCAATCAAATCATACGAAAACAAGAATTGAGCACCGTCCACTGCATCGCTTATATATATAAATTAAAGGCGCAAAGTGACCTCTAACGGCATGCAGTCAAAGGCCTCATTGCAATATGGTTTTTAAATAAGGGTACAGTATGATTGATTGGATTTCACCTGCTTCTTTACTTTTGTCTTCAGAACAGGTGTTGAGTTCCTATTTTAATGTTTTTTTCCCTTTATCTTCGTCCTCCTCATTTAGGGTTGCAAGAGGAGGATGTAGAAAGGCCAGAGACATTGTTGCCAATCAGGTAAGAATTAGTTTTCACGAGAGTGTACCAGTCAAGGTTCAATAACTACAATACTAGCAAAATATGCACTCAATAGGTCCATAGCATGTTCTGTTTTGAGAGTATATCGTATGTGAGTACATAATAAAATCATGGTTGATTCTTCATATTTCATTGCGGAAGAAATCAAAATGGAGCCTCACATGTGAGACTTCGAGTAACTGCACTTAGAATCTTCTTCCTCCTGAAGAAATAATGATTCATAGCAATGAGTCATCACGCGTTTTATTGAAGTGAATGTATCTGAGATCACCAAATCCTCCGGACTTCATCTACTCAATGCAGACATCGCTGCCAAATCAGAGTCTTTGAATTTACTAACTATAACGACACACATATGTATGTTTATATGTATTTTGGTATGTTTGTGTGATTGAGAACCATGCTACACTTTGCTGATAACATATTTTCCTTTAGGTAGAACTAACCATCAAATACTAGCATTATTTATTATGTTGGGAAAGTTGTGATCATATGTTTTACACCATTTATTTGTGTTGATGATAAATTCTCAATGCTCAAAATTTGTGAAAATTCTGAAAAAAAATCTATAAATGGTCCAAATTTTCGCACTAACCTAATTTAACATATGAATGCAGGATGCTAGACGCATACCAATGACTAGCTTTATTATTTATGCATGTGTACCTGTGTGAGAGACTCTCTATGTGTGTGTGTGTGTGTGTGTTTTCAAAGTAAACATATTGAATTTCACTAGTGATGTATGGGATTGTATCATAAATGTAAGAACATACAAACTGGATACAGAGTTTATTCAAGTCGTCTCACCAAACTTCCTCAATCCTGAACATCTTTATTTGAACATTACATAATTGAGAAAGGAAATAGTGATTGGCGCCATGCATGCGGGTTCATCATATGAATGGTGGAATTGTAAGAAAGCAAAAACGAGGTTTTTTCTCCCAGCTGCTGTTGATAGCTGTGCTTATTTCCACGAATACGAATCGATTTGCTTCCGCTGCAGAGACACGGTTCCTCCCTCTCTCTCTCTCTCTCTCTCTCTCTCTCTCTCTCTCTCTCTCTCTCTCTCTCTCTCTCTCTCTCTCTCTGTCTGTCTGTGTGTGTGTGTGTGTGTGTGGGTGTGGGTGTGGGGTGGGGGGTGGGGGGTAGGGTACTGCAGAACAGGAAACCGTCATACCTAAGCAGCAAGGAAAGTCTCTCTACTATCGTAAGCAGGAAAGTACTCTCTCAATTTTAAGTGGCAAATGGAAAGCTTGGGGCATTTGTCGTTGTACACTAAAAGGACCAACTATGAATTCATGAGCACGCATAGCTTCAAGCATGAAACGTCATCATGCAAGAAAGCACCATGTGTGCTCACTCTCTTCTGTCACCTCGAATCGATTTGATGCCATACCTTGAGCTATTCTCAGATTAAGCAACAAACTTTCGGCAATAACGTTGCATTATTCCATCACATATTCTGCAGCACCACCATCCTTAAATCCCTGAATTAAGCTCGGCTGCCCACTAATTCCTCTGCCAAATATGACTGATCCATTATTGGTTCCAGCTTTTGTTCTTATTTCTGAAGAAAAAAAGGAAACTCGTTGACTGCCTTTCTTGAGTTGTGAGCATTTATAAGGATTTGAAAGCTTTTAAATGAATATTATGGTTTACCTCGGTTTACATCTTTTCGAGCATTGAACAAAAGCATCAAAGCCTATGTAGGATGTGCAATAATCCATCCTATTTGGCCACCGATTAAGAAAATCAGTAGTGGTGTTCATGGGATGCTTTGTAATTGGACCACATACGCGTGCAGCAAGGAAGAGGGAGAAGACGTTTTTTAAACTAAAAGCTTGTGGTCCTCTTCTGATTCCAATATGAGTAAACTATCGAATCCCCTTCAAAAGTATTGCATTAAACAATTTGACATATTTCCATTCTGGGAGGATAATATGAAATTGAATCTCCTCTCTGTCATCACAAAATGTATGCTCTAGTACAATAAGATGACTAGCAGCCATTTGCTTAATCTGATAAATATATTCTGTTAGTGAAATATTAGAGGAAGAAATCTTTACTGGATTCAACCTTTATTCCGTGGATCCTTCAAAAAGAAAAACATGGCACATGCTTTCAGACTGGCGAACCCTATCATCACTACAACAAAAGTTGGTTCTCCGGGCACGCTTTCAGAAAAGTCTCAGAGCAGCTACAGTTAGAAAATGGATTAGCAGAGAGTGCCTGAAACAACGGTCTCCAAACCGGTAACATGGGACTGTCTTTTGGCAAGCATGACAACAGATTGACAGTGATTCTTTGATTTTGTACCACATTTAAGTACACAGTATAGTTGAAGGCCACTCCATGAAAAGGAAGAAACATATTCCACCCGACGAGAATTAATGGACTGTTTGGTTTGAGAAAATCTAAATTGCTAGTGTCTGATGATCTCTTGGGTTGTTGGAGATGTACATCCCAGATATAAATATCCAGGTGTTGATTGCTTGGGTGTCGAATGCATTATATTGAACTAATCCAACAGCGGGATGTGGAAAATATCTTTTAATATCCTACGTTAAGATTAAAATGAAATCCAAAATCTGATTAAATATTTCTGGGATTTACGTTAAGCTTGCGTGTAACATGAATAAAATGCTTAATCGCAATACGCATGATTATCTGCATGAACTTCATAAAGCTATGGCTTGAATGCTGAGGGTGAAAGAAAATAGCAATACCCACTTGTTCGACACTAATTCTGCCCTTCTGAAACGGACATCGGCTCCCACAATTCTGTCTCCACAATCGTAAAAGAGGACTCGTTCTTGAGACCTCTTTCATTCCCAAGCCGTTTCCACACATTCTTTCTGTGTTTTTTTCGTTTTTTGAGATCCGAGCCTCTAACACAACCCTAAACCTTTTTTCTAGCATTACCAGAATATACAACAAAACTTTAAGGATCTTTTAAAATCCGAATTTGTTCTCTTCCGAACATTTTCTCTCACAATATCATAAAAAATACTTGGGGGTTTGTGAAATCCAATTCTTATTTCTCATCCAAACCAGTTTTCTACTGTTTAGCTCAGAGTCATCGAACTCTACGGCTACTGAAAGAGATCTGATGGTGTACCCTGTGCATTAAGATAATTGATTTGTCAATGAGTGCAACTATTGTCAGCAAATTAAACATAGAAGCATTTCCTTCATGAAGCACAATTTTGCTGGGACCAAAAAAGATTCCAAGGCATGTTTACGTACGCCCGGGCAAAGAGATGAAGCAAGCTGTAGAAGAAACAAAGAATAAAAAAGTGAAAAAGGAATCAAAGAGGAGAAATAAGAGGTTTTGAGTAGGAGGAGACTTCACGTGAGATGCATGGAGAAGGTGCTTGACTTGATGACATCAAAGACAGAAATGAAGGATCCTAGGGAGTTGAGGAAGCGTAGAGAGAAGGAAAAGGTTGTAGTTGTTGTCACTGGCAATAGTGTGGTTCAATCTATTGTAAGAGCCCCTTCTGATCATGGAAGGGGTAGGAGAAGAAGTAGCTTGGTCGGTATTTTTCATCAAGGTTGGGCCTTGGATCTCAAACAAATATTAGGTTCAGCTTGGAAAGGAGGTAATTGAGAGAATTGATCTTGTGTCCAAATTGTTTTATGAAAATTGCCTTTCTTTTAATATTACAAATTTATTTTCCTAAAGCATGATAATATCATGTAGGAGTAGGCTATAAGGTGCTTGCTCATCATGTATGAGGGGCAAATTATTGCAAAAATAGGTTGAAAATGTTACTGTATAGAGCAAGAATTTAAGGAGCATTAGAAGACTACAAGTTATTCCATTATGGCTGATGATTTTTGGTAACTTAGTTCTTATTGTTATTTGTCTTGTTACTTATTAGTGTTGAATTTGTATATAATTTGTGTTATATTGCATGTTTGGGTATGCTTCTAATTTTCTTAATCTTGTCTATTTTTACATATTTGTTATTTTATTTTATTTTTTATGAATTTAAGGCATTAAATAATTTAAAGAAATAATATGATACCGTATCTATGATATGGTACGAGTTTTGCATATAGAAAACCCAAAGAATCTGGGGTCCGATACGGTTTTTAACCTAGAAAAATTAATTGAAGTTATTAAATGATTCTATTGATGCAATTGAGCAATTAAGTGTTTCACAATTAGTGAACTAAATTTATTGTTATTGTCATAACCTAAATTTTTCATGGGTTCAAAAGAAAGCTAGCATAACACTAGTTTGAGTATATATGTATATATATTATCAATTTTGTTGCCAGACTTACATATAACCCCAATGTATAATAATAAGTCTTGCTTCTTTTAGCATCCAACTTTCGTATCTTGTTCCCCGTTCTTGCTCCAAGAAAGAGAAAACCCCAATTATGTCTTAAACTTTTTATGTTCTTATTTGTCTTTCCTTGTTTCAACGAGAAGGTCTAAGAAACTAGATTATCAATGCACTAAAAACAGTAGAGAATGACCTCAAAAGTATCCAAGGCAACAATAAAGCATGGTACCTTTTGGGAGTTCAATGCTAATACGGCATAAGATACAGGTCATGAAACTAATGTGTGTGTTTGTGTGCGTAAACCCTGCATCTATGTCATACACTATAACTAGGTAATGAAACTAAGGTGTGTGTGCGCGCCCGCTCGCATGCGCTGAATGGCACTCATATTTCTTACCCATTGCAAAAGTTAAGGGTGTGTGTATATGTGGCGGGTGACCTTCAAAATATAATATGTTGCACGTATGGTGTAGGAGGCTTAATGAAGTTTTATGAAAGTGATGCATCTCATCAGCTCATGTTCTTCTTGTTGCATAATCATATTATAAAGAGAGTGTCGGATTATTCAAGCTTGTGAAGCAGTCAGAGTTCCTATTGGTTTAAATATTGAGATATTGTCACTTTATTGCACACAAATGATAAGATTCTATATTCATTTGTTCTACGCTAAACCTCCCTTATGAGAAGCCATAGATCTTGGGCTAGTAAAGAAGCTGAACAAAACAAACGACCCCCGTTCGTTTGCTTCGCTCATTTTTTAACAAAACTTGCTAAGCTACCCTTTCACTGAACAACCAAAACATGTTCATGTCATGCTTTTATGAGTGAAGATGAACCTAGTTTTTTGTATGCGTGTGTGTGTGTGTGTGTGTGTGTGTGTGTGTGAGAGAGAGAGAGAGAGAGAGCACCCTAAATAAAAGAGTCCTTCATTTAATGCATTCGGACTATGACCTAGAGGACAGACGGTTCAAGTTCGTCAAATCTTACAGTCCTCACAAAACAAGGGCTTAAATCCAAAGAAATCTGGTAATAACACAAAAAAGGAATCCTAGAAACACGGAATTTCGGCAGGACAAACATAATGATACCCATGTCTTAGCCCTTGCATTTTAAACTCGATAATATCAATTTTGCAATAGTTTAAAGCCTCTAATACCTAATTTTATAGGCCCCAAATTTGTAGACTGCCACAATTTTAAGCCCCAGATTTAATAGTTTTGCTTTAGGCCTCAACTACAGTGAAAAACCCCCAGCTAGGGACTAGCAAAAACTATGAGCAACTCAGTTCATTTAGCAGTCTTATATGGATCAGGCTGCATACCCTTATATTTTTGGTTATTCTCCATATCGTTTATGTGTATTTTTATTTAGGAAGAGAAAGATATGCATTTACTAGTAACTTATACCTAAATCCACCTTGAATGGAATTGCATAAAACATAGGGATGGCAGTATTGACCCGATCCATGCAACCCCAACCCAACTAGGGTGGGAATACCCGACACGATCAGGTTTTGGATCGAATATGGGAATAAGATGCCCCGAATACTCTCTATGTATATACACATTATATATATGCATATATATATAGCCCGGTGCATGCCCTGTCACCAGTTGGAGAAAAGAGAGCTTGCTCCTTTAAGGGTCGGGGCCTTGTACAGGTGTTGTCGTCCCCAACCCACCCATCGCCATCCCAACATAGACAAGCAGCCACAACGCTCCGAGCTTTGGATCGACTACTTGGAACTTTCAGGTGGGAGGTCACAAGTTCAATATCTGACCTAACAATCCAAAAGGAAAATGCACCTAGCGCTATCGATCGGCTAGATAAGGGATGGATTAAAGGTATCATCCGAAAAGTGTAAACCAATGCTTATTAAATTTCAGAAGAATTATGGGTGAGGTCATTAAACTTTATTCTCAAAACGTGAATGAGGGACCACAAGGTATCTTGACCCACTTTTACTTCGCTTGATTAGTTTATTTATCCACTTGCCAGACATTCGTTGCACGCATGTAATGGGGTTTCCAACTTCCATCGGACTATCAGAGAGTTGATTTTGGAAAGTGCATGCTTGTGTTGTTGCCATATGTGTGTTGGAGGCGACACACACAAGGCCCTCCCTTGCATGGTAGTGCATGCTTGAAGCTCCACGGGCTCAGTTTCTGTCAGCCCACCTACATTTGGCAGTGTTTGAAGAATAATTGTCCATGAACAAGTCTCGCTTTTTGTCCATCAATTATATATACATATATAATATAGGAAAACTAGGTTATAAATAAGTTTGGTATTCAATCGGTACTCTTTAGCGTAAAAATGGTGGAACCACCTCCAATAAATGCAATAGGGACCACCACTTTATACTATTTCATAACTTTTAAGCATACCCTAGTTTTCTAATATATATATATATTAGTAAATACTCAAATCTCATCCTTAATCAAATCTCTTTTATCATTTCAATCATTCGATCATACATATTATACATTAAATCATTAAATGCAAAGTACAACAGCACCATAGTTCTTTTAATTAAAATCTGTACTATATATCATGTTAAATGGTAGAGATGCTTAGTAGATTTGAACCGGTTGAACATTTACCATTACCTTATATAGATATATATATATATATATATAGATATATATATATATATATATATAGAGAGAGAGAGAGAGAGAGACTGGTCTATGCTAATACTAGAAATGAGGAGAGAAGATATCTAGCATCAATGGATATTGAAATTTAAAAAAGAAAAAGCAAAAAGTCAAAGGTACTCATACTTTTTTGCAAGTTCTACATGTGCACTTGAGAGAGAGATTTTAGATATAAATATATACAAAACTATGTGCCAAAAATCTCATCAATAGGCAATATAGCCAATAAGGACAATACCTATCTTATAAGAGAAAAAGTGAAAATTGCTAAAGGTTAAGATATGTCCTCACAAGAGTTGCTCCACTTGGATCTGACAATAGATGCCTCACTAGGAGCATCCTTAGAGTCTTTGGTGCAATTATGAACATATATAGCGCAAACCATATAAGATCAACAGAAGAGAGTTTTGAACCAAGGAATCCTCTCCATAACCTGTTGCATTTAGAACATAAATCAGAGTTACAATGAATTAAACTGCTACTGCACAAGACAAGGCAAAAAAACACTTAATGCAGAGAAGCTACTAAAAAAAGGATCTATAGTCCATTCCTTTGATTTAGAGGACAACCGTGAAAGCAGGACCAACAGTCCCTTCTAAATTCCTATATACTATAGTAAATTATAATTAGAAAAGTAACAAATTCCTCAAAACTAAGAGAGCAAAGTGCAAAAAATTCCAGACAATGAGATTAGGTGCCACACAACCCATTTGTTTGATCAACAATCTATTTGTTTGACTTAGAGCACCAAGACCGGAAAGAATGATCAACAGTCATGCATATAGTGCTAATAGGCTATCTTGCAAGACTAACAGATCAAAACTTCAAGCTTGTTAGATGAGCTAATCAAGTGCTCGTGCGACTTGGTTAGGAGAGAAACCATCTGCTTCAACCAGGCAAAAACTTGCCATGCTTTTGATCCAAAGTTGCTAGATTAGGAGGCAGCAGAAAATGGAATCAACTCAAGAAGCGAAAAAGATGAGT
Source organism: Brasenia schreberi (assembly GCA_036023115.1). Taxonomy (NCBI): domain Eukaryota; kingdom Viridiplantae; phylum Streptophyta; class Magnoliopsida; order Nymphaeales; family Cabombaceae; genus Brasenia; species Brasenia schreberi. The sequence goes on from JAYKKT010000066.1 coordinate 8,501,080, forward strand.
CATTTTCATAATTCCCCAAAGCAGGAAGTGACTGTGATTGTCTTATAAAGGAAAACAAAAATAGTGAGAGCATACATAAGTATCCAAGTGCAATATGTGCATTCCAAAATTAGCTAGGATGTTTACAAACTTTCACTTAGAGACACTTTTCATCATTTTACCTAATCAAGTATATATATATATATATATATATATATATATATATATATATATATATATATTTGTCCATGCAATAACCAATTTGGATTCATGCCCAACAGATCTACTATGAAGGCGATTCACCTATTGAGACGGCTTATGTAATATTTTACAGTAAAAAAGAACATTCACATGATATTTATTGATCTAGAAAAGCTTACGATAGTGTGGCAAGAGATGTTCTTTGGAGAACCTTGAAAAAAGGAGATATCCCATTAACATGCATAAATCTTATAAGAGACATATACGATGGTACAAAAACATGTGTCAGGTTGGGTTACATCAGGGATCAACTTTAAGTCTATATTTATTTATATTGGCTATTGATGAGTTAACAAAACATATTCAAGATGAAGTACCTTGGTGTATGTTATTTGTAGATGACATTGTTAGTAGAGTTTAAAGAAAAAGTAAAAAAGTAAATATGAAATTGGAACTATGGAGGGAAACAACTCCGCCCATGTAAGGGATCACCCTTGCATGGCCGGTCCCAAGCCCGGATAAAGGAGGAGGGTTGTGTTAGACTTTCGACAACTAACGTAAAACTTTGTCGGATTTGTATATCATAGATTACACAAATTATGAGCATTGCTTTAGGGCGTCCCCATCTAGCGACACGCTGCAGAGCCCGAATGCAATGAAAAGTAAGCAAGGGATACTACATTTTCGCCCGATTGTAGTGAATCAATTACAGAGAGGGTTCCCATATCATGGATGGGTGTGGGTAAAGAAGTTAGTCCCGCTACATTACCGCCCGAATGTAGTGAATAAATTAGAGAGAGGGCCTCCGCATTTTCACATTTTCAATATGGACAGATGCGGGGGGTAAGAAAGCTAGTCCTAGGTAATAAGATTCGTATTGGTTCTTGGAATATCGAAACTTTGTCCGATAAGCTAATAGAGGTGGTAGATACTATGATTCGGAGAAGGATTCATATTCTATGTTTACAAGAGACAAAGTAGGTTGGAGAAAAAGCAAAGGAGATTTAGGATACAGGTTTTAAATTATGGTACTCAGGTAAGGAAAAGGCTCGAAATGGAGTTGGTATTATTATAAATAAAGATTTAAAGGATAGTGTAGTAGACATACAACGATATGATGACCGAATCATGACGTTGAAATTAGTGTTATGAGTAGAGGTTTTGAATATAGTTTGTACTTACGCACCCCAACTAGGACTAGAAGATAGTATAAAGACGGCTTTTTGGGAAGAGTTAGGTGATTCAAAGGATTCCACAAAGGGAGATAATTTGTTTAGGAGGAGACTTAAATGGACATGTCGGTAAAGAGGCATTAGGATATAAAGGTATTCATGGAAACTTTGGTTTTGGGGATATAAATGAGGAAGGTAGGGAGACTTTAAATTTTGCTATGGCATTTGATCTCTTTATAGTAATTACAATCTTCAAAAAACGAGATAAACATTTAGTTACTTATAAGAGTGGCTTATCACAAACACAAATTGATTACTTTATTTCTAGAAAAAAAGATAGAGCGTGTTGTAAAGATTGCAAGGTAATTCTAGGAGAAAGCTTAACCACCCACCATCGACTTTTAGTTATGGATTTATAAATAAAAAAATAGACAAAGAAGAAAAAAGTACATCGAGTTATTCGGACTAAATGGTGGAACCTCAAAAGCGAGAAAGAAGATATATTTAACCAGAAAGTCCTTCAAGGAGATGCTTGGAATTATGTTGGTACACCTTGTGATATGTGAAACAATATAGCTACATGTATTATGAAAGTGGTGAAAGATGTGTTAGGTGAATCTAAGGGAGGTGTACCGGCACAAAAAGAAGCTTGGTGGTGGAGTGAAGTAGTGCGAAATAAAATCAAGGCAAAGAGGGCATGTTACAAATTACATTATGCTAAGAAAACTAGTGAAACTTTAGAGGTTTATAAGAAAGCAAAGAAGGAAGCGAAAAAGACCGTCAGTGAGGCAAAAGTTAAAATTTGGGAGTAAATATATAAAAAAACTCAATTCAAAAGAGGGTGAAAGAGATATTTTTAGGATAGCTAGGACTAGAGATAAGAAAAATAAAGATTTTAATTATGTTAGATGCATACGATGATGAAAAAATTCTAGTGGCAAATGATGATATAAGAAATAGATGAAAAAACTATTTTTATAAGCTTTTTAATGAAAATAAAGATGTTAGTATTAGGTTAGGAGAGTTAGCCAAATCAGAAAAGTATATAAACCACAATTTCTACCGACGTATTCAAAAGAATGAAGTCAAATAGGCTCTTAAACATATGAAGAGTGGTAAATCGATAGGACCAAACAATATTCCTATAGAAGTTTGAAAAATCTTACGAGAAACAGGAATCACTTGGCTCACAAGACTATTTAATGAAATACGATGAAACCAAAAGATGCCCAAGGAATAGAGAGAGAGTACACTTATACCCATATATAAGAACAAGAGAGACATTCAGAATTGTGTGAATTATCGGGGTATCAAGTTAATGAGCCATACCATGAAATTGTGAAAAAAAATTATCGAACGTAGGTTAAGACAAGTATCGAGTACAATGGAGAACCAATTTGGATTCATGCTAGGTAGATCTACTGTTGAAGCTATTCACCTTTTGAGACATCTTATGGAATATTTTAGAGAAAAAAAAGACATTCACATGATATTTATTGATCTAGAAAAAGCTTACGATATGGTAACAAGGGAGGTTCTTTAGAGAACCTTAGAAAAAAAGGTATCCCATTAACATACATAAACCTTATAAGAGACATGTACGATAGTGCAAAAACATGTGTGAGGACTCACGAAGGAATGACAGACTTCTTTGAAGTTAATATTGGGTTATATCAAGGATCAACTTTAAGTCCATACTTATTTATAATGGTGATTGATGAGTTAACAAAGCATATTCAAGATGAAGTACCTTGGTGTATGTTATTTGCAGATGACATTGTATTAGTAGAGGAGTCTAAGAAAAAAGTTAATAGAAAATTAGAATTATGGAGAGAAACATTAAAAAGTAAAGGCTTCCAACTTAGTAGAACAAAGATAGAATATATAAAATGTAAGTTTGATCATTTGGTTACTTTAGAGAATATAGAAATTAAAATTGGCACACATTGCATCCCAAAAGGAAAGTTTTAAATACCTAGGGTTAATTTTTCAAAGTGATAGAAGAATTGATGGAAAAGGCTTAGTTGTTGTTGATAGAAGAATTGATGGAGATGTTGCACATATAATTAATGTTGGTTGGTTAAAATGAAGAGGAGCATCAAGTATTCTTTGTGATAAGAAGATACCATTAAAGTTAAAAGGTAAATATTATAGAACATCAATTAGACCTGCCATGTTTTATGGTTTTGAGTGTTGGGTAGTTAATCATCAACATGTACAAAAAATGTCTATGACAGAAATAAAGATGTTGAGATGGATGAGTGGTCATAGAAGAAAAGACCGTATACATAATGAGGTTATTAGAAATAAATTATGTGTGGCACTAATAGAGGATAAAATGAGAGAATATCGTTTAAGGTGGTTTGGACATATAGAAAGAAGATCAAAAGAAGAACCTATAAAAAGGTATGAAAAACTAGATTTTGAAAGTATTAAAAGAGGTAGAGGACGATCACAAAAGTGTTGGAAAAAAACAATAAAGAATGATCTAGCTTATTGTGAGTTAACAGCTAACATGGCACATGATAGGGCTCTGTGGAAACAAAGAATCCATAATGCCAATCCCGTCTAGTATGGGAAAAGCTTAGTTGTTGTTGAACTATGTAGAGAAACGTTAGAAAGTAAGGGCTTCCGACTTAGTAGTAAAAAGATAGAATATATGGAATATAAGTTTGATCATTTGGATACTTTAAAGGACATAAAACTCAAGATCAACACACATTGCATCATTGTTATCTATATCGCACTGTACCATATGATACGGTGTCATACATATCGTATCGTGGAACACAATAATATGATATAGGCCTCTATATCGCCCAATCACACTTATCATGCCGTATCATGCGATACAACATATATCGTACGATACGATAAAAAAAAATTTGCAACATTCTTTTTTGGGTTTCTAGCCTTTTTTCGCCTCTCTTCACTTCTTCGCAAGGCATCTTCCAATGGCTCTCCCCCTCGTTGACTATATAGACAGATTAGTCCCTGATGAGATTAGAGCAGATGTTATACATCAAGAGATGGAAATCTATGATAATGCTCTTCACTTGATGGGTTTAACTGTAGCAATCCACAACCACAATAATATGCGCTCAGGTAAATTGTTTATCTTCGTATTTAAGTTTCTTAAATCTTATATTTATTGTGAATTAAGTCATTGATGTTTGTCTTTTTTCTATAGATGTTTAGTGGAATAGGTTTGGAAGTAATTGCCCAAACCTTAGAGATTTTACAGTAACAATTATGAGTCAAACCTGTAGTGCAACGAGTTGTGAAAGGAATTGAAATGTCTTTTAACATATCCATATAAAAAAGTGCAACAGGTTGAAACATAAGCCGCTCAATGACTTAGTTTTCATCCTTTGTAACATGCAACTTCAAGAAAGGTAATCTTGTATTAGTTACTACTTAAATATTTAATTCAATATTTTGTTTGACTTCAATTGTTAATGTTATTTACTAATTACTTATCTTTCTTTCTTATAGGTAATTACAAAAATTAAATAGAGAAGAAAACCAATTTTATGCAATAAGTTTGGACAATTTTGATGTATTAGAGGAGTCGATTATTGAAGATAATGAAGAAAATGCACTCCTAACCAAAGAAGACATTGCATGGATTAATTTGGAAAGAGTGCAACAACATCATTAAAGAGAGAATATTTTGATTTTGAAGCATAAGGTGGTGAGGATCATCACCAAGATGAAGATTATTTAGTTGATGATCGTGATTACAATATGTAAATATAAATGTATTTCATTTTTTGTTTCAAATATATAATTCTTTTTTAATTATTGAATGGTGAATGATGAATATGTATTAAACTTTGCATTATATGAATTCTTTGCAATTATCATATTTTCCTTTTTTTTATGTTTTTGGATTTTTACTAATTTTTTAGTATTAAATTACGATACGATACGTATTGTATCATGGACCAAAACGATACATGATACGATACGCGTCGAACAACACTACATTGCATCCCTCATGAGGAAATTTTTATATACTTAGGGTCAATTTTTCAAAGTGATGGAAAAATTTATGGAGATGTTACGCATAGAATTAATATTGGTTGGTTGGTTAAAATGGAGATGTGATAAGAAGATACCATTAAAGTTGAAAGATAAATATTATAGAGCAACAATTAAACATGCTATGTTTTATGGTTATGAGTGTTGGTTAATTAATCTTAAATATGTACAAAAGATGTTTGTAGTAGAAATAAAGATGTTAGATGGATGAGTGGTCACACAAGGAAATATTGTATACATAATAAGGTTATTAAAAACAAATTGGGGGTAGTACCAATAGAGGATAAAATGAGAGAAAATCCTTTAAGATGGTTGACACGTAAAAAGACATCCTAAGGACACTCCTGTAAGAAGATATGAAAAACTAGATTGTGAAAATATTAAAAGAGGAAAAGACGACTATCAAAGTGTTGGAAAGAAACAATAAAGAATGATCTAGTTTATATTGAATTAACTGCTAGCATGGCACATGATAGGGCTATGTGGAAACAAAGAATCCATGTAGCCGACCTCATCTAGTATGGGAAAAGGTTTAGTTTTTGTTGTTATATGGTAATCCATATAAAGCTAGTTTTATGCGGAATATCTAAACCGCAGTGGCTATTTTGGTGATGTACTATCCAAAGTTGGGTGTTTGTCTTATATTGCAAAATATATTAGAGGTCAAAGGTAGACTCAAGCAAGAAATGAATGATAACAACAACAACAACAACTAAGCCTTTTCCCATACTAGACGGGGTCGACTACATGGATTCTTTGTTTCCACAGATCCCTATCGTGTGCCATGTTAGCAGTTAACTCCCAATAAGCTAGATCATTCTTTATTGTTTCTTTCCAACACTTTTGTGGTCGTCCTCTACCTTTTTTAATACTTTCCAAAATTAGTTTTTCTAACCTTCTTCCAGGTTCTTCTTTTGATCTTCTTTCTATACGTCCAAACCATCTTAAACGATGTTCTCTCATTTTATCCTCTATTGGTGTCACTCCTAATTTGTTTCTAATAACCTCATTATGTATACGGTCTTTTCTTGTATGACCACTCATCCATCTTAACATCTTCATTTCTGTCACAGACATCTTTTGTACATGTTGATGATTAACTGCCCAACACTCAGAACCATAAAACATGGCAGGCCTAATTGCTACTCTATAATATTTACCTTTTAATTTTAATGGTATCTTCTTATCACAATGAATACCTGATGCTCCTCTCCATTTTAACCAACCAGCATTAATTCTGTGTATAATCTCCATCAATTCTTCCATCACTCTGAAAAATTGACCCTAGGTATTTAAAACTTTCTTTTTGGGGAATGCAATGTGTGCCCATTTTAATTTCCATGTCCTCTTAAGTAACCAAATGATCAAACTTACATTCCATATATTTTGTCTTTGTTCTACTAAGTCGGAGGTCTTTGCTTTCTAATGTTTCTCTCCATAGTTCTAATTTTTTATTAACTTTGTCCTTAGACTCCTCCACTAATACAATGTCATCTGCAAATAACATACACCAAGGTACTTCATCTTGAATATGTTTTGTTAACTCATCCATCACCATTATAAATAAGTATGGACTTAAAGTTGATCCTTGATGTAGCTCAATATTAACTTCAAAGAAGTCTGTCGTTCCTTCATGAGTCCTCACACATGTTTTTGCACCATCATACATGTCTCTTATAAGGTTAATATATGTTAATGGGATACCTCTTTTTTCCAAAGTTCTCCAAAGAACCTCCCTCGGTACCCTATCATAAGCTTTTTCTAGATCAATAAATATCATGTGAAGGTCTTTCTTTTTTGCTCTAAAATGTTCCATAAGACGTCTCAAAAGGTGAATTGCTTCAACAGTAGATATGCCTGGCATGAATCCAAATTGGTTCTCTATTGTACTTCATACTTGTCTTAACCTACGTTCGATAATTCTTTCCCATAATGACATAGTATGACTCATTAACTTGATACCTCGATAATTCGCACAATTTTGAATGTCTCCCTTGTTCTTATATATGGGTATAAGTGTACTGGCTCTCCATTCCTCGGGCATCTTTTGGTTTTTCTATATTTCATTAAATAGTCTTGTGAGCTAAGTGATTCCTATTTCTCCTAGTATTTTCCAAACTTCTATAGGAATATTATCTGGTCCTACCGATTTACCACCCTTCATATGTTTAAGAGCCTCTTTGACTTCATTCTTTTGAATACGTCGGTAGAAATTATGGTTTATATACTTTTTTGACTTGGCTAAAACTCCTAAACTAATACTAACATCTTTATTTTCATTAAAAAGATTATAAAAATAGTTTTTTCATCTATTTCTTATATCATCGTTTGCCACTAAAAGTTTTTCATCCTCGTCTTTTATGCATCTAACATAATTAAGATCTTTAGTTTTCTTATCTCTAGCCCTAGCTATCCTAAAAATATCTCTTTCACCCTCTTTTGAGTTGAGTTTTTTATATAAGTCCTCTCAAATCTTAGCTTTTGCTTTACTCACGGCCTTTTTCGCTTCCTTCTTTGCTTTCTTATAAGCTTCTAAAGTTTCACTAGCTTTCTTGGCATAATGTAATTTGTAACATGCCCTCTTTGACTTGATTTTATTTTGCACTACTTCACTCCACCACCAAGCTTCTTTTTGTGCCGGTACACCTCCCTTAGATACCCCTAACACATCTTTCGCCACTTTCCTAATATGTATAGTCATATTGTTCCACATATCACAGGGTGTGCCAACATAATTCCAAACATCTCCTTGAAGGACTTTCTGTTTAAATATATCTTCTTTCTCGCTTTTGAGGTTCCACCATTTAGTCCGAATAGCTCGATGCACTCTTTTCTTCTTTGTCCATTTTTTTATTTATAAATCCATAACTAAAAGTCGATGTTGGGTGGTTAAGCTTTCTCCTGGAATTACCTTACAATCTTTACAACATGCTCTATCTTTTTTTCTACAAATAAAGTAATCAATTTGTGTTTGTGATAAGCCACTCTTATAAGTAATTAAATGTTCATCTCATTTTTTGAAGATTGTATTGACTATAAAGAGATCAAATGACATAGCAAAATTTAAAATCTCCCTACCTTACTCGTTTATATCCCCAAAACCAAAATTTCCATGAATCTCTTGATATCCTAATGCCTCTTTACCGACATGTCCATTTAAATCTCCTTCTAAACAAATCATCTCCCTTTGTGGAATCTTTTGAAACACCTTATCTATCTCTTCTCAAAAAACTGTCTTTATACTATCTTCTAGTCCTACTTGGGGTGCGTAAGCACAAACTATATTCAAAACCTCTGCTCCTACCACTAATTTCAATGTCATGATTCGGTCACCATATCGTTGTATGTCTACTACACTCTCCTTTAAATCTTTATTTATGATAATACCAACTCCGTTTCGAGCCTTTTCTTTACCTGAGTACCATAATTTAAAACCAGTATCCTCTATCTCCTTTGCTTTTTCTCCAACCCATTTTGTCTCTTGTAAACATAGAATATGAATCTTTCTCCGAATCATAGTATCTACCACCTCCATTAGCTTACCGGATAATGTTCCGATATTTCAAGAACCAATACGAATCTTACTATCTAGGACTAGCTTCCTTACTCCCCACATCCGTCCATAATCAAAATGCAGAGACCTTCTCTGATAATGCAGAGACCCCCATTATCAAGAAATGAATGATAATTGAACTAAAAACAAAAGGAAACAAGCGGAGGTGGAGTATAAATGAAACTGGAATATAAATATCGTAAACTAAAATCATTCTTCAAGTAAATCATATTATCACTAGCTTCTATGAGAAATAAAAAATTTTGAACTAATTCAAATTTAAGAGCTAATAGTAAGTGTAATTACTGTGCTGAGAAAATAGGATCCAACTTTTAAAGAATGCATCAATAATAGGAAAACATGCATTATGCATACATGCTGCATAAAAGGAAGCATGTGAAATTCCAAAATTCTTAGCACATGCTCTGAAAGATCATAACCTTTCAGAAAAGAATATCACATGGGCATCATGCTAACAGCAACTCCCTACTCCATGAACTACATTTTGATCTACAGGACTGCATGGTTTCAATTGTGCACCAAAAAATGAAAAAGGTATTGAATAGCAAGTCAGATTTAGTATATTCCGAAATTCTTAGCACATGCTCTGAAAAATCATAACCTTTCAGAAAAGAATATCACATGGGCGCCATGCTAACAGCAACTCCCCACTCCATGAACTACATTTTGATCCACAGGACTGCATGGTTTCAATTGTGCACCAAAAAATGAAAAAGGTATTGAATAGCAAGTCAGATTTAGTATATTTAATGCAGAAAAACTGCTGTCCTAAAAGCATAAGCCTTCGAATAAAGAATTTATAGAGTCTGAATAAAGAGCAATACCACTCAGGTAACTGAAAGAACGTGTGGAAGAATTCTCTGACACCATTGACATCAAATTGTAGAATCAACTCTAGTCCAAAAAGGAAAAACGATCTTTGTCGCTTCCTTTCCTGGGGCCAAAGAGCTTCCCATGCTGAAACAAATGAGAACATTTTGTGAGAATAAATGTAAGAGCAATTTGTCAAAAAATGTGATTTCAATACAGTAAAGTCACAAAGTCCAAATTCAGAGTTGTTTCCGTTCTTGCATTTGGTACATGGAGAAACCTTTGCAGTATGTAGCCTAATGTGATTAGACAAGAATGATCTAAAAGGGCCCAGTCAGTTAGTTGAAAAAAATGGTTTGAATGCTTCTACTTGACCATTGATTTATTTGGATTTCTAATGAAGTATATGGATCTATTCATTGCTATTTTTACTTACTACGAAGTCTACCTCAGTGTTTTGTCAAACATTCATGTAGTGCAAGAGGATATGGTCGAATTTATGAGATCAGTAAAAGGTCATAAATCACCATTGTAAGTCGTAAACAAAGGCTCGTTTCCTGAAGTAGTAAAATGTGATATTTGGGGAACAACCCCTACGCCTCATTATCATCTAGTTATTGCCCTTTATACCTTTCTATCCTTGTTGACTCTTCCTTACGTTACTCAGATCTTTTCATGAAAAGCAAATTTAGACACGTAGTATCAAACATTTCTGTTCTACTAACATATCTCATCACTTTTGCTCCACATTTAACGTTATCACTGATTATAAATATTCCTATATCCAAGAACTTACCGCCATACCTGATAAAATGACCTAAAGAAAAGAAACTACCAACATATCGATGAAACTACCGTATACATAAAAGAGCAGGTTGAGGGAACATCTGGCACTTTCATAGAAGTCACCGAAACAATTGGACCATTTGAAAAGCGGATAAGGTTGTTCCATGGGACAATGCTAGAGAAAAAAGCGAGATGATATTATATATGCATGCACAAAGCAATAGCAACAAAGTGGAGTACTGGCAACGAAAAGAAAAAGATGTAATCCCCAGCCTTCTACAACAACAAAGCCTTTTCCCATACTACATGGGGTTGGCTACATGGATTCTTTGTTTCCATAGAGCTCGATCATGTGCCATGCTAACAGTTAACTATTTGAAAAAATATAAAAGATTGAGTAACAATTCAAAACTAGTTGTAAACATGAAAAACAGAGAAGTATGACTTGAAAAACTAGATTCATGGAATTAATACAATGCTTTATACTGAGCGTGATAATAAAAAACTATTCTGCAATAAAGTTCTAATAACCATTTGCAAATATTTTGTTATAGATCCAATATATTGATTTTGAAAAACCATTATCATACACTGCACCAAATGCATACTGGAAGTCTCTATAGGCATGAAGTTTAAGGGACAGTTGCTTCACTCAATAATGAACCATTCTTTCATACATAAGTATGCACTTTCGGAATTGTCAAACTGAGAATCTCGGCTATCATTTCTGAGGCCAACGCCTTTTCATAAGAAAAACCAATGCACTAAACATTAGAAGTGTCATACATAAGTATGCACTTTCGGAATTGTCAAACTGAGAATCTCGGCTATCATTTCTGAGGCCAATGCCTTTTCATAAGAAAAACCAATAAACTAAACATTAGAAGTGCATTCCACTCAAGCAGAACCAGTTTCCCATTCTTTTTGATAAGCAAGCAGGGGTTAGCCAGATACCTCCCAGACCCATGTCAGGTATCGAGGCCTGTCCCCGAAATTGGCTGAATTGACCACAATGGGTTAGCTGGTGGCTTATATTCCCACGTAACCCTTGCATCATGTGCATGTGCGCACGTTTTCACACACACATACACAGAGGTTCCAGACAGTACCACAGGAGGATCTCGAATTCAACACATAAGAAAACCACAAGAGCCTTACAAGTTTGCTAGACTCTGCCTACCATTGATATTATGCCTTTGTATTTTCTACGAACTCCAAACTGTTCTTTACCTTTTTATAGGGGTGGTAGAACCGAAAATGCAGGTGCACAGAAGTAATGGAATTGTACACTTTTGCTAAATATCAAATCTTTTCATGGAAAAGCTCATACCCTGTGAAGAAATATTCCTGGTATCCTTCCCGTATTGTAAAAGCTTTTGGGACTGCCAACCACCTTTTAACAATGTTGCAATTGTAGAAGCATAATTTGGTGCTTCCGACAAAGACCGAACAATAGAATAACCTGCTTGATGCACAAATGGTGTAAGAACTTAAGATAAAACTTTTCCTGACCACAATAATCAAAAGCCCACCCGGTACTGTTTGACTCACCTGTGGCTGGGTGAACCATGCTAGCAGCAGCACCAAATGCAAGGTTTTTCTGCTCTGTGTTGGGCAATGATCCACCCACAGGAATGTAAGACCATTCCTAAAAGCATCCGATTGAAGATTAAGTCAAAAACTCAAAGGTATGATGCAATGACTGACATGTTTTGTTTAAATCTTACCGGAATAAAGTGTTGAATATTAACTTGATAAAACAACTTTGGAAGAAAATTGAAAGATTAGATGAGATTGGGGCTGTCGCCCTATCTTCTTGGTAGGGGGCTGCACCTTCTCTCTCTACCTTTTTTCTTTTATTTTCTTAACCTAATTGGCAGCTGCCCACTAATATATATACATACGTTCTAACTTGAAAGATACTTATGCCCCTAATAAGTAGCCCTAATACAATGGGCCATTACAAATAGAAAAAATACAGAAAGATAAAAGATACAGCAAATATAGCTTAATATTCTCCCCTCAAGTTGGGACGAAGATACTCTGAGCGCTTAACTTGCTTAGAATCTTTTTCGGTCTTCCCTTTCCTAGGGATTTAGTTAATGTTGTTCTTCGTATCTTACATATATCATCCATATGATCCCTAACTTCACTGCATCTTTTATGAAGTGTAGTCAATCTCAATGTGCTTCGTTCTTTCATGATACACAAGGTTAGTAGCTATTTGTATTGCTGCTTGATTATCACAGTAGAATAAAATTGATTCTTCTGAATGAGTGCCAAGTTCTTGTAGCAATGACTTTAACCACATTGCTTCACACAATCCAAGTACAGTTGCTCTATACTCTGCCTCTACTGAAGATTTAGCTACTTCAATCTTCTTTTTGCTTTTTCATGAGACTATGTTACCACCTACCATAGTTAGGTATCTTGAGGTATACCTTCTATCATCACTTGATCATGAAACCATTCCCAAGAGTATTTAAAATATTGTGAGTTGTATACATGAGACCATTCCCAAGAGTATGTTTTAGATACCTCAAGATTTGTTGTAGGCATTTATATGAGATTTCGGAGGAGGGTGCATAAACCTACTTACTATACTTACAACATAGGAGATATATGGGCGTGCAATAGTCAAATATATGAGTCATCCCACTAATCTTTGGTATTCACCACGTTCATGCAATGCTTCTTCTATATAGGCACTTAATTTCAAATTGCTTTTCATAGGTACATTTGTTGATTTACAATTGAGCATCTGAGTATCCCTTAGTAAGTTAAAGATATATTTTCTCTGAGTAAGAAAGATACTCCTCGAACTTTTCAAAACTTCAATCCCTAAGAAGTAATGGAGAGGTCCTAGATCTTTCATATCAAATCAGGAGAGTAGTTTCTTCTTTAACAGTAAAATCCATGGTATAAAAATACGACAAAGTTTTACGTTGGCTATTGGAAGCCTAATGCAACCCTCCTTTATTTGGGCGTGGGAATACACCTATACCCATATACAAGAACAAGGGAGACACTCATAATTGTGTGAATTATCGGGGTATCAAGTTAATGAGCCATACTATAAAATTATGGGAAAGAATTATCGAACGTAGGTTAACACAAGTATCGAGTATAATAGAGAACCAATTTGGATTCATGCCAAGCAAATCTACTATTAAAGCGATTCATCTTTTGGGACGTCGTATAGAACATTTTAGAGCAAAAAACAAAAACCTTCACATGATATTTATTGATTTAAAAAAAGCTTACGATAGGGTACCAAAGGATGTTATTTGGAAAAACTTGAAAAAAAAATGTATCTTATTGACATACATAAACCTTATTAGAGACATGTACGATGATGCAAAAACATGTGTGAGAACTCATGAAAGAATGACAGACTTCTTTGAAGTTAATATTAGGTTACATCAAGAATCAACTTTAAGTCCATACTTATTTATACTGGTGATTGATGAGTTAACAAAACATATTCAAGATAAAGTACCTTGGTGTATGTTATTTTCATATGACATTGTGTTAGGAGGAGTCTAAGGAAAAAATAGAAAATTAGAACTATGGAGAGAAACATTAGAAAGAATGGCTTCCAACTTAGTAGAACAAAGACAAAATATATGAAATGTAAGTTTGATCATTTGGTTACTTCAGAGGACATAGAAATTAAAATTGGCACACATGGCTTCCAACTTAGTAGAATAAAGACAAAATATATGAAATGTAAGTTTGATCATTTGGTTACTTTAGAGGACATAGAAATTAAAATTGGCACACATTGTATCTCCAAAGAAAAGTTTTAAATACCTACGATCAATTTTTCATAATGATAGAAGAATTGATGGAAATCTTATGCATGGAATTAATACTGATTGAGTTAAAATGGAGAGGAGCATCAGGTATTCTTTGTGACAAGAAGATATCATTAAAGTTAAAAGGTAAATATTATAAAGCAACAATTAGACCTGCCATGTTTTATGGTTCTGAGTGTTTGACAATTAATCATCAACATGTTCAAAAGATGTATGTGGCAAAAATGAAGATATTGATGAATGGTCATATAAGGAAAGACCATATACATAATGAGGTTATTATAAATAAATTGGGAGTGGCACCAATAGAGGATAAAATGAGAGAAAATCGTTTAAGATGGTTTGGACATAAGAAAGAATCAAAAGAAGTGCATGTAAGAAGGTATGAAAAACTATATTTTGAAAGTATTAAAAGAGGTAGAGGATAATTACAAAAGTGTTAGAAAGAAACAATAAAGAATGATCTAGCTTATGTTGAGTAAACTGCTAACATGACACATGATAGCGCTATGTGAAAACAAAGAATCCATGTAGTTGACCCCGTCTAGTATGAGAAAAGGCTTAGTTGTTGTTGTTTTGTTATTGTAGTTGCTCCTTTAACTATCTTATTTCGTTGTCATTCTCTCCAGTGATGATGAACACAAATACCTTCACCTTTCCTTACAAACATTGTATGGTTACTTACACTTCTGGTAAACCTAAGGCTCATGACTCCATCATTGAATCTTTAAAACCATGCACGAGGTGATTGTTTTAGTCCATATATGGCCTTCTTGAGTTTACACACACAATTATTTGTATAGGCATTACTTGTCCTTGGTGGTAGGTTCATATAAATTTCTTCATTCAAGTTCCTATCAAAATATCTTAAGAGGAATATCAAACATTCTTTTATTAGGCATTAGTATCTGAAGTGGGATCTTACCTTAGAGTATAGTAGAAGGAGTCACGTTTATTATTAAGAAATAAATGCATTAAACAAGATTGAGAAAACTTACAAAACCTAGCAGATTGGAGGCATTCCTCCAATCTGCCCCAAAATGCAACTTCATGCGGCTGCCACAGTGCTGCCATCCAGCCCTTCTTTTCATTATGAGACTCAACCCTAATCACTACTACTTATACCCTATCTAACTTGAATTCCTAAACTACCCCTAATTAGTACTAATTACTACTAAAGAGACATAACACGTTAAATACACTAAATACACTTACATGACGTGAAATAACAATAAACTAAACTACTTCTACATCTAACATTACATCCTTTAACACTCCCCTCAAGCTGGAGTATATATAATCATAAGGGATCCAAGCTTGTTACACAATATAGCTATATCTCTGGACCTCTAAGAGATTCTGGTATGAAGATCTTCAAGCCGATTGGTCATTCGAGTTGACAAACGGTCAGACAATGTCACCTTGGAAACAATCTTCTCAGACTTATGAAATGACAATCAATCTTAATATGTTTAGTTCTTTTTCATGAAAGATCAAGTTAGAGAGACAATATGTAATGTCGGCACAGTTATCGCGAGACAAGGGGTCATCTCATCCAACATTTCCAAAGCCGAAGTTCTTTGAGTACTTGTTTTAACCAGGATAAATACATAAGCATGTTGCCTATGCAGCCCATAGCCTACATACTCTATAATTACCAAGCACTAAATCTAGCAACCGTACTCACCTTCTTGCTTTTCTAAGAAATCGGGTTACCTCAGATAAGGTACCATACGGTGAGCTTGATAGTGGAACGCCTATCGGAAAGGTGAACACCTTAATGCTTAGCATCAAAGCATAACCAACCACTTGAGTGTATTCCGCCCCCATCCTCACAGAGGAGTCCCTCTTTCCTTGTTTGCTCCTCCCGATATATCTGTAACTGAATCCGAACGACGGCATCTAATGACTATCACATGGAGAGTTCAAAAGCGTGGACATAACAACTCTACAGGAAAAGAGATATCGGGTCGGAGCCAACGCGAGATAATTCTAATTTCTAACCAGTCTCAGATATCTACTTAGACTCGGTACCAGGGCTCCCACTTGATTTGGTAAGTTTGACATTAGGATCCATCGGGGGTATCAATAGGCTTAGCATTTAGCATGCGGTTTCCTCAAAGTATGAACCCAAAGTATACTTTCGTTGTGAGATAGAAAATGAGCCATCCATAGGGCGAGCAACTTGAATTCCCGGGAAATACCGAGTTCGCCCCGAGTCTTTGTCACGAAAATGATTGAAGAGGAATTGTTTAAACTTATTTGAATGCCATGATGATACCTTGTCTCCGTGATAAACAATGTCATCCAACATATACAAGCGGAATAAATACATCCTTGAGAAGAATTAAAGTGGTAGAGCCTTGAATGATCCTATTTCACTAAGTGAGTCGTACCAAATTGTTGCACCTGACATGACGTGGGGCTTACCAAACCGAGGCTCGAGGGAGACTAGCCTGAGGCCATAGAGAGATCTTCGTAAACGACACACACGTGTCTAAAACACTCCCCACGAAAGCAATAAAGCTCCAGCGGTTGCTCTATATAAACTTCTTCCTCGTAGTTCTACCATGAAGAAAGGCAAATTTTGATATCTAGTTGGTGAAGGGGCCAATGGACGGATGACAACCATGGATAAAAAAGACGAACAAATGCTACTTTGGGCGGCGGAGAGAATGTATCACCATAGTCGAGACCAAAAATCTCGAGTATAGCCTTTAGCTTGACCAATCGTGCTTTGAGACGATCAATGTGACCATACGGACCTACTCTTTAACGGTGCAAACTCCTCGACAACCAACAATGGATTTTCCTTTTCCATACGGGAAAGTGGGGACCGAATCCTAAATTCCACCGGTTTGAAGGGTTGACACATCTCCTCTAACATGGCTTGTCTCCAACCTGGATGAGAAAGAGCTTCACCTGTATTCTTAGGGAGTAGGCAATGGAATCCAAGAGAGGAGGGATACAAAGGCATAATGGGGTGAAGATAAACGATGGTAGAAGCACATGCAAGCATAAATAGGAAAAGGATTAAAGGGAAGAATGAATACCTTAGCGCATAGCAATAGGAAGATTAGACTCACTTGGAAGGTCCCGAGCAATGGGAGATAATGTTGGAGTAGGATGTGAGTCAATGGGCCAGGGTGGCTTCAACGATGCCTCAGGAGCATCGATAGTTGGTTTGTCCGGAAGGTTGGACCGGCGAGTAGACGGCGATGTTAAGTCAATAATGGTGGTGGTGAAGGAGTGGGTCTGGGTCTCATATGATAAGTTGGATCAACTTCGGACTCCATTTCAGAGGGTAATGAGAGTAGGAATGAGGTAGCACCTCGGAAATAGGTGGTTCTTTCGGAGGAGATTGGAGTGGAAAAAAGAGTGGTTGACTCAAAGAAAAGTAACATCAAAGAGTGAAATCACATACCTCTTGAGGTGGAGAGAAAAGCATCTAATACTCCTTTTGTGATCGAGGATATCCAAGGAAGACACACTTGAGAGATCGAGGAGAAAGTTTATCTTTTCCTGGTGTGAGGTCATGAACAAAAACATGTAGGGGCGAGAGACTCGAGAGAGATAATGGATAAAGAAGGTTGTGTAGGAAAAACAATGGAGTGGAGGAATTTTGTTTTGGGCTTAGATGTTGGCATCCAAATTGATTGAGGTAGCAAGCAAGGTGAAGCTCGCATCACCCCAAAAAAGCCGAGATTGGTTCTTTAGCATGAAAAAGGAGTGTACGGGTTGTCTCGACTCAGATTAATGTCATTTTTTTCCTTTCAGCAACCTCATTTTGTTGAGGGGTGTTTGGATATGTAGATTGATGTTGAATGTCTTGGTTAGAAAAATCATTCGTTTTATTAAAATATTAGTGTTGGCTATTAGTTCTTAAATATTGATCTTTGTGTCAAATTTGGTTTCAACCACATTTTGAAAATTTTTAACACATTGGGAATCTTAATATTTTTCATGCATCAACAAACTAAATTTTAACCATATGTGATCATCAATAAAAATTATAAACCACCATTTTCCAAACTGTTGTGATTTTCAAGGACCCCATACATCTGAATGGAGGAGTTCAAAAGGTTGAGAACTTCTAGAGTCACTTAAGGGAAAAGTGGCTCTTTGATGTTTCTCAAGCTGACAGACTTCACATTCAAATAGAGGTTTATTAACTCTAAGATAAGGAAAAACATAGTGAAGTTTTGAAACAGGAAAGTGACCAAGACGATAATGCCAGAGCTGAATTTCTGAATCTTGAATAGTTGTTGTTGAAGCCTTAAAAGGAGTTTCTTCCTGAACATTGTCTTCTAGAATATATAAGCCCCTCTGCAGCTTACCATGACCAAAGATTTTCTCCGATATACAACCAATAGGAGAAAATGTTACACTGCAGTTCATATTCTGAGTTAAAGCCCTGACTGAAAGGAGATTTATAGGAAAGCTAGGAACATGATAAACTTATTTTAAATTTGAAAAACAAGTGGGTACACTTCCCTGTCCAATCATATAAGAATACGAACCATCTGCCAATATAATAGGTTCTTGTTTTGGAAGAAGTTTGTATTCTGAAAAATAGGATGATTCTCCTACCATATGGTCTGTTGCACCTGAGTCAATAATCCAAACTTTGGAATTAGAATAAGAGGGATTACCCTTCACCGATTGAGTAGCCTGAGCTATTGTAGCTTGAGAGGAAGATGGCTGAGCTTTTTCAGATAATCTGGTTTTGAGTCCTTCTATCCTCTTAATGAGTTCTTACATTCCATCTGTATTTGAAGGAGAATTCTCAGCAGCATGAGAAGAGTGATTTTTGTTCTTATAATAGTCAGGTTTCCCATGTAATTTCCACCAGTATTCCTTTGAGTGTCTGGATTTACCACAATGAGAACAAATGAGTTTTTCTTTTCCATCAGGATTAGATCTGCCACATCCTTGTCCACGTCCTTGGTATCCTCCTCTTCCTCGAAAATTGAAGTTTTCTCCTCTTATTTGAAGTGCATGTTGGTCTATACCAAGAGAGTTGTTCTTTTCAAGATTTCTTCGATCCTCTTTCCTGATTAATAATGAATACACTGTTCCTAATGAAGGTAACTCATCTCTTCCTAAGACATTGAGTTTTATATACTCAAAATCTGAGTTCACCCCCCACAGTAAATCAAATACTTTTTTCTTTTTAAGTTCTCTCTTTCTTTCAGTGTAACATGATGAACACTTAATATTGGTGTAATATAGAAGTTCATCTCACAATCCTCGAAGATCTGCATAATATTCACTAATGGATCGAGTTCCCTGTTTACAATTTCTGATTCTTTCTAATATTTCATACTCCTTGGCAACATTCTTTTTCCGGGAGTAAGCTTCACATACTGCACTCCAGATTTCATCAGCAGGTTCAAGAAACATAAATGTTTTGCAATGGATGGAACCATAGACTCAAGTAGCCAGGATGAAATTAACGCATTTTCTCTTCTCCAACTTGGATATTGAGTATCATGTATATCTGGTTTCTGTGTGTGTCCCATTAGGTGTGCCCATCTCCCCCTTGCTATAATGGCCAATTCCACTGATTTGGACCATTCCAAGAAATTTCTGTCATCCAATTTAGTAGATGTGATTTGAAAATGTTCTAACTTTTCATTGGTACAAAATTCAGATATTTCCGTCTAGTTGTCGACTTCTTTTCCTTTACTTTCCATCTAAGCAAGTTTGAATAACAAGTCTCAACAAAAAAATTGTATGTTGCTGCCACAATAGTCTCTCTACCGTTAACCAATGCAAGTTGATGAATAGATAAATAAGAGAATCGATCAATAGCCAACCAATAAATACTTGTTGAGATTTAATATGCATAAAACCAAAAACTGATTACTACAAATCGATTTAAACAGCCACAACAAACTGATCTATAGGCAATATGATGAGGCCGATATTACAAAAGAAATGCCAACTGAGCTTGGCTATGATATTCACGTCCCCAAATCGGAAATATGATGAAGTCGATATCACAAGATTCAAACTGATCTTGATGATGGAATTCACGTGCCCAAACAAACTGATTCAACCATAAACAAGAAGTCGATATCTGAATGTTTTCTTCCAAATGTCTTTGGATCAATGATTCAACAAAATCTTCTTACTTTCAACAAAGAAAATATGGATTTCCTCGCTTAATAAGCTCTGATACCATATTAAAAATAAATACATTAAACAAGATTGAGAAAACTTACAAAACTTGGCAGATTGGAGGCATTCCTCTAATCTGCCCCGAAATGCAACTTCTTGCAGCTGCCACAGTGCTGCCGTCCAGCCCTTCTTTTCATTATGAGACTCAACCCTAATCACTACTACTTATACCCTATCTAACTTGAATTCCTAAACTACCCCTAATTACTACTAATTACTACTAAAGATACATAACACATTAAATACACTTACATGACGTGAAATAACAATAAACTAAACTACTTCTACATCTAACATTACATCCTTTAACATTTATAAGGTAGATAGCCATTAGAACTGCATCTCCCCAGAATATCTTAGGTACGTTACTTCATTTAGTAGAGCTCTGACTGTTCTAAAATGTGTCATTTATCCTCTCGGCTACTCCATTTTGTTGTGATGTATATGCACACGATGTTTGATGGAATATACCATGATTCTTGAGATATATTTTTAAGTGCACTCCACTTAATTATCCATTGTTTTTTGATATGATGTATTTAATGGTACACTAAAATTGGGCCACCACGAATTTGTGAAATAATGGAAATATAGTTGAAACTTCACTCTTATTCTTTATTAAGTAGACCAGTGTGAATCTAGTACAATCATCAACAAAGGTAACAAGGTATCTATAGCCTGATATAGCAACTACATGATTCGAATCTCACACATCTGAGTGTACAAGCTCAAAAGGGTTTGTTTTCCTAGACTCAGTGTAAGGAAAGCTAGCTCTATAATGCTTAGCTTTCTGATAAGCAACCATATCTAAACTTAACTCTAGAACCATAACCTTCAATTTTGGAACTAGAAGGTGTCCCAATCGATGATGCCATAGTCGGATTTCCTTGATACTTGCCCCCAAAATTCCTTTATTTGTTCACACTTGAGTGTACTCCATCTAATATGTATAATCCTCCTCTGACTCTACCATGCCCAAAGGTCCTCCCTGTTCCCTGATCTTGAAAAACAATCATTTTTAAAAAAAAAAAGTGCTCAATTGATATGGCAGGAAGGGGTGTTAGGGACTCCTAATCTCAGTTTAATGATCCGACATGATAGTTGGGTATAGCAGTTAAGAGAAACAGATTGAAGATCAAATGTTTGTTTTGTGAGAAGGTGGTTAGTAGTGGAATTTTATTTGAAACACCACCTAGCAGGGACTAGAAATTTGCCAAAAGCCATTAAATAACAATGTTTGCAGATGATTGAGAGCATACATGAGGATACAACAGAAGGATGATTTAGAGATGTTTGGAAAAGAGGATGATGATGTTATTCGATTGACTGATAGTATTCCTTTTGATGGTAGAACAAATATTGGTAATAGTAGTTCTCGACCATCAACCAAGGGAAAGAGGATTGTTGAAGATTTTATAAGTACAAGTGGTAGAAGAGGAAGGAGTCCAGGAAGAACTTCTGGCATATATTCATTTTTTCCTCGTAGCCCTACGTATGATGCTCAATCTAGAATTCATACTGCTATGGCTTCAGAACAGCTGCATGAGCAGACAAACCTTGCAGTAGATAGACAGTTAATGTAGCAAACAGTTTTCATTTTCAAGTAATGACAGATGCAATTGCTAATATTGGTCCAGGATACAAGATGCTCTTTTATCAAAAGTTGAGAAGAAAGTTATTAGATACGACTATTCTTAAAGTGCAAGAATATTGTTCGACTTTGAGAGAGTCATGAAAGGAGACAGGATGCACTATCATGATAGACAGATAGACAAATAGGTGAGAAAAGACTTTGTTAAACTTTTTTATCTATTGTCCTAAAGGACTTATATTTTTGAGATCTCTAGACATGTCAAAGGAGAGGCATACTATAGAGATCCTAAGGCAAGAAATTTGATAAGGTGATATACGAAGTTGGGCTAGAGAATGTAGTCAAATTCATTACAGATAATACAGCTAACTATAAAGCAGTTGAGAAGGAGTTAGCAGATACTTATGAGACTTTCTATGGGATACCAAGTACAACCCATTGTTTAGATCTCATCATTGAGGATATTGGTGAGATAGATGAGATAAAGGCAACAATTGAGTGTTGCTAAGATATCACCATATTTATCTACAACGATGCTTTATATTGTGTATGATAAGGAGATATACAGATGGTGTAGCGTTTCTTCGTACAACTGCAACTCAGTTTGTAACTAATTTCTTATCTGTACAGAGCATTATGAGACAAAAGCACGCCTTGAAGAGAATGTTCTCCAAAGATGAGTGACAACAATTTATAGAGTTGCCTCAAAATAGAAGAAACAGAATGAGATTTCAGAAATAGTCTTTATGAGTATATTTTGGAATGCATGTGTTAGACTATTGAGGATTACATGTCCTTTAGTAAAGGTTTTGAGATTGGATGATAGCGAGAAGAAACCATCTATGGGCTATCTTTATGAAGTCATGAATAGGGCAAAAAAAACCATTAGAAGTAATTTCAATGGAAGAAAGAGGGATTATGTACCCGTGTGAAATATTATAGATAATAGATGGAACAAACAATTGCATCAGTATATTCATGCAGTAGCATATTACATAAACCCAACATTCAAGTACTCAACAAGCTTTAAAAGGGATGGTGAGGTTAATCGAGGCATCATTGATTGTATAGACAGATTAGTCCCTGATGAGAGTAGAGGAGATGCGATACATCGATAGATGGAGATCTATGATAATGCTCTTCACTTGATGGGTTTAACTGTAACAATCCACAACCGCACTAATATGTGCCTAGGTAAATTGTTTATCTTCGTATTTAAGTTTCTTAAATCTTATATTTATTGTGAATTAAGTTCTTGATATTTGTCTTTTTCTATAGATGTTTGGTGAAATAGGTTTAGAAGTGATTGCCCGAACCTTAGAGATTTTACAGTAACAGATATGAGTCAAAGTTGTAGTGCAACGGGTTGTCAAAAGAATTAGAGTGTCTTTGAACATATCCACACAAAAAAGCGCAACAACTTTAAACATAAGCGGCTCAATGACTTAGTTTTTATTCGTTGTAACATGCGGCTTCGACAAAGGTAATCTTGTATTAGTTACTACTTAAATATTCAATTCAATATTTTGTTTCACTTCAATTGTTAATGTTATTTACTAATTATTTATCTTTATTTCTTGTAGGCAATTAAAAAAGTTAAATAGATAAGAAAACCAATTTGATCCAATAAGTTTGGATAATTTTGATATATTAAAGGAGTCGATTATGGAAGATAATAAAGAAAATGCCTCCTAATCGAAGAAGACATTGCATGGATTAATTTGGAAGGAGTGCAACAACATAATCAAGGAGATGAAGATTTTGATTTTGAAGCAAAAGGTGGTGAGGATCTTGAGCAAGGAGAAGATGAAGATTATTTAGTTGATGATCCTGATTACAATATGTAAATATAAATATATTTCATTTTTTGCTTCAAAATATGTAATTCTTTTTCAATTATTGAATGGTGAATGATGAATATGTATTAAACTTTGCATTATATGAATTCTTTGCAATTATCTAATTTTTTCTAGTTTTTTTCAGATTTTTACTAATTTTTTAGTATTAAATTACGATACACTACGACACGATAGTATCGTGGTCCAAAATGATACACGATACGATATGCATCGAACAACACTAATGTGAGTATTTCAGCTTGTCCTCGTTAGAGTGTGGATATCCACACCCACATCCACTACCACCAGAAGCTCCACCACCTCTCCTATGGTTGTTACCTTGCTATCCTAGGCTGACAAATACTGATTTATCTCGAGTCTAAACTTCTTCCTTCTTTAGATTTTTCTTGTCTTTCTCTATGATAAGCAAGGAATACTATACTCCCAAAGATGGTAGTGTTTCACTGCTAAGAATGTTTGCCTTAACATTCTCAAACTCACTAAATACTCCCCATAGCAAATTAAATACCTATTTTATTCTAATTTAGTGTTTCTAATTTTGAAGCAGTGTGAACATATTCCATGGGTGTAGTATTGAAGACTGAAGTTCATCCCAGCAGCTTCTGAGTTCAGCATAATATTGACTGATGGATCTGTTTTCCTTTTTGCATTTTCTAATCTTTGATTAAATCTCATATTTCTTTACAATAATGATTTTTCTAGAATATGCTTCAGTGACAGTCGACCAGATCTCACAGACTATGTTTAAGTACATAAAAGTGTTGTGAATGCTCGACACCATAGAATTGATTAGCCAAGAGACAACTATAGCATTGTCGCTTTTCCACTTGGAGTACTTAGGGTCTTATGGCTGAGGTTGAGTATTCTTCCATGACGAACTCCCATTTTCCTCATGTGATAAGGGCAAATTCCAATGCCCTAGACCACACTTTATAATTCTTTTCATCGAACTTATGAAAGTAATGTGTATTGAATCTATCTTGTTGTTGTTGTCCATGTCTTCTACATAGTGGCTAGATTCACAAGAAATTCTAATTTTTCCAACCATATGTCTACCTCGGGATAGATGTGGTTTGCCTCGAGATGTATGTTATGTTGTGATTGTCTTGAGATCTGTATTGTATTGCTCCCTTATAGAGGAGGCCGGTAGGATTGCTGAATCTTACATTTAGTGTTGATTCGAAGAATATTTGCTCACCTTTCTTTGCCAATTAGGGTTTATACTCAAACTCTAACTACTTAGAAGGTGATTTCTCTGACTTGATCATGTTTCGTGGCCTTGAAATCGAGTATAGGCTCTGATACCATGTTGAATATTAATTTGATAAAATAATTTTGAAAGAAAATTGAAAGATTAGATAAGATTGGGGCCGTCACCATATCTCCTTATTAGACAAAAGCACCTTCTCTCTACCTTTCTTTTATTTTCTTAACCTTAAGGGACAGCTGCCCATTAGTATATATACATATATGTTCTAACTTGAAAGATACTTATGCCCCTAATAAGTAGTCCTAATACAATGAAAGATAAAAATACACCAAATATGGCTTAGTATTCAACATAAAGTAGCACTAATATCAAAACAAAATAACGTTAAATTGAGACTTAAGGAAAAAATATTTTAACAGCTAACCAAATAGGAAGTCACACAACCTGGATTCTGACAATGAATGGAATGTACGGTGTGAAATGCACAATCTGAAAAGAAGAAACTCTGCATGCGTATGCTTGCCTCAGTTTATTGCTATTATGGGAATGGATAAACAAAAAGGAGCAATGAGAGGAGATAAATGAACCACAATGAAGAATTATTGTTTTTACTACTATACTGTTGAGAGACGAAACAGATCTTTTTGTCTGGACATGTAAATCAACTGATCAGTATACAACTATGTCTTGATTCAAATTCCAAGTGATTACGCAAAGATGGTACTCAGAACCCTAAAATTTCAAGATATGTTTACATTTGGTAAGCAAAGCATAATGAGTGCTTCTGGGTTTTAATATATTCAGATAGTTTGGTTTAATAAATTAATAGCTTATTTTTTATAGTTAGAGAGTTAATAGCTTATCTGATTCAGGATGTTGAACCTCCAAAGGATGCCCTTGCATCAACCATACAAATCACTAAATTAAAGAAGCACCATGAACATTAGAAGATAAGTTGCTACAAATCTACAAGAAACAGAATCAAAATGTCTTATTCTTCGCAGAACATCTAGCTCCAACTCATTTCACATCATTCCCCTTATACCAAAACCACAAAATTCAAACCTCCAAGCTGGTGGACTCCTTACTATAGTGCAACCTTAATTGAAGCAAGGAACTGCACTAGACAGACACACCAGGAAGACTTGAGTGAAACTCAGAACCAGCCTCATTAGAAGCAGCTACATGTTATAAAAGACCCCTGGAGGTCGTGCTAACAATAAGTGCTTCAAGTCATTCAGATCTGGTCTATGGAAGAAATGGAGAACAATTTTCAAGTGCATTAAGTAACAGGAGATTTACAATCTGTATTCTGTATATGTCTGCACCAAGTTTTTACATGATCGCTGGATGACTTGAAACTTGGAGAGCTTGATTACCAGATGTCATCAAAGCAACTTTTCCAGAGATGGATTTATCCATGCAAAGCATGTGGAAATAAGTTGACAAAACTTTAGTGGGAAGTAAGAGGTGAATCATATGATTGATAATGCATTTACTGTACCTTCTGAATTATGAAGAATCAATCAAATTACTACTGGTTGTACATCTTCCTGACCAACCATGGAGAGTTATGGAAACATGTCATGTACAGGATCTTACACAGGATGATAGCCATCATGAAAATGATCAAGATTTGAACTTCATCAACAAGAATAAAGAAACACTATTATACCATCTAGTCAATGCTTGTAAAAGTGGTCACTTTCTATAATCAAAAGAAAGATGTGAACCTAACACAGACACAAGCAGAGCACAAAGTTTTAAGGCAAGCTAGTCACAAGTTGGCCCAAAAGAGGAGTTATTCTACTACATTATGTACATAGCCAACCAAAGATATGATAACTGTATACAATAAGAAGGTTGACAAACGAAGCTGGATAAATGTGATTTATATGCGTGTGCCTGCATTTGTATACATTTGTATATGTGTTATACATAACATATATATATTATAAAGGTAGATATGTACTGACAGAATTATGATATTCATTTATTTTGAGTTCAATCTAAAGCAAGACTATTCCTGACAATAGATCACGGATTCGACTTGTTTGAATAGTTCACATATATAAAGAATAAAAATGCACCTCTTCATAAACTTTAATGATGTGAATTCCCATCATCTCCAGTCGTGTCATCAGTCTTTTCTTCAGCATGTCAAATGGCATGGTAGGTCTTGCTGCCAAACAAGTTTCCTGCTACCAATTAACCCAAGTCACGTACTTAGGGATTTACATAATGGTGCCCCCACCAAGAAGCAGCAGCTAGGAAGGAGTAAACATAAAGATGGAAAGAAACCTCATAGAAAACCCTTGTTGGTGAGATTGGCATTGCATAAAGAAATGATGGAACTTCAGATCCAACTGCTTTAGATTTTTTCTTCACATAATCTCTATAATCCATGAAAACCATCACGTTGGGGTCATATGGATTGTTTTCTACCTGAAGAGTTAAGAAACCATGTGATACAGAGCGTTGGAAAGGAACATAATACTAAACCCATGATAATATTTACCCAATAATAGACGTCTAGTGAAACCATTGGAGAGGAGACATGTAAAAGAAGCTCCAGATGCTAAACCATGTTATAGCTAATAATTATCAATCCTTAACCTTTCTCTGCTTTTTATCTCTTCAGAAGAAAAGTGTCAGAGTCGAGGTGATAAAGTAATATATAGGGAGGTTCAGCAGAAAACGGAGTTTGGCTTTCTGTTCATTTTAGATTTATGTAAAGAACGATCTTGTAGTTATCCTTTGTTTAGAGATTCGTCTTATTTGTTCAAGTGCAGTACAGAAATGTTTGGAGTATTGACATATGCACTCTGATAGATCCAGCTATTCAGATAAAACATCAGTATTATATAGAAACTGGCAGTCACCTTATGCATGATATTAAAGGTTCAATCAAGATCATTGTGTCATACCTTGTTCTCAAGAGATACGTAGGTTTGACATTGTTAATTGTATACTTGGATGACATCATGACAATAATTAGAAAATGACCCAAAGGAAGTATTCTAGACTTGATAAAAAGAAACTAGGATACTTGGATGCAAGGACATCAATACCTCAGAAAAATCAAAAGTTAGAACATGTGAAGGTAAAACGGCAGATACTGAAAGATAAACTATCACAGATCCAAAAATATCAGGTATGACATGTCACTTCATACATGCTCTTACTATTACACATGTAAGTGTCATGCAGATATATCTAAAGAAAGAACCAGGAAAAGGTTCACTTTATTCTGATCAACGATTCAGTATTGAGGTATATAAACATGTAGATTAAATTAGGAGCTGTAATGGGGAAATCTAAGACGTGCACAAGCACTTGCATGTTCCAAATAAAATTCTTTGATAAGAATGCTGGTGTTAGGTAGGCATTCGAGATGCACAACCTGTTAATTGTAATAGGGGTGGCCTCCAACAGCATGCTGGCCAGCCAGCCCTTGGCCAGCACTTGCTCCTCTTATTTTCCTTTCTTCTCTACTTGTTGTAATGCCCTTGCTCTATAAATAGAGCCTCATTCAATAACAATAATATGTTGTCTTGTACAGCCTTTGTTTGTGATTTGACTTCTTGGTTTTGACTCTTGTTGGCTTCTATTGTGTTTTTTATATGTGACATCCATATTTGGATGTTTTGAGATCTTGGCGATTTGACAAATTTCAACCTTGGTGATTCGACTTTCGATTATCAACAACTATTTATTAGAAATAAACTTTGTATTGATCAAAAAGAAAATGACTTACAATAAGCAGCAGATTAGAGGCATTCCTCCAATCTGCACAAACCCAAAATTTGGCTCCCCTTGTGCAGCCGTTCTATTTATTTTCCATCATAATGACTAAACCCTAATGCCACCTATTAATACCCTATCTAACTTGATTTCCTAAACTACCCCTAATACGTATTAATTACTACTAAAGTAACATAGCACTTACAAATGACGTGAACATGCATTAAACATTAATCGACTCCTTTACATCTACTCTATTAACATCCTTTAACACTCCCCCTAAGTTGGGTGAAGGATGTTGATAACACCCAACTTAGATAATGTCTCCTTTAATTGTCTGCTGATAGTAGCTTTAGTTAAGAAATCAGCCCTCTGTTTGATAGATTGAACTTACTCCGGCTTGAATTCTTGATTAGATATCTTCTCTCTGATGAAGTGGCAGTTAATTTCTATATGTTTGGTTCTTTCATGATAAACTGGATTAGGGGTCATCTGAATTGTTGCACAGCTATCACATAGTGGTATAGAATGATTAGATGGAAATACCAGTTCACTAATCAATAAAGATATTCATTTTCCTTCAAACATGGCTTGTGTTATAGCTCTGTATTCTGCTTCTACTGTAGATCTTGCAACTATTGTTTGTTTTTTACTCTTCCAAGACACAATATTACCATTGAGTAAGGATTTCCTGTCATCATATGAACCAACCCAGTCTACATCAGAATAAAGTTCAATATCCAGGTTTGATGATTTTGAATAAAGTAAACCCATTCCTGAAGTTGATTTGAGGTATCGAAGAATTCTATACATTGCATCTATGTGATTCTTGGTTGGCGAATGCATATATCTACTCACAATACTAACTGCATAAGTAATGTCTGGCCGAGTAATAGTCAAATATATGAGCTTACCAACCAGCTTTTGATATTTGTGAATGCTTTGAACTCTTCACTATCACCACTAAAAAAAATTTGATTTACTTCCATAGGAATGTCACTAAGTTTACATTCTAACATATGTGTTTCTTCAAGAAAATCCATTAAGTATTTCCACTGGGTTAGGAAGATGCCTATGTTAGAATAGAGAACTTCTATGCTCAAAAAATAGTGAAGCCGACCCAAATCTTTAAGATCAAATAATTTATGAAGATTCATTTTTAACTTAGATATTTCTTCAAGATCATCTCTTGTGACAATTATGTCATCAACATAAACAGCAAGAATGGATATTTTGGTTCCTTTCTTAAAGAATATGGTATGATCATTGAGGCTCCTGTTGTATCCCAGACTACAAACTGCTTTGCTTAATTTATCAAATCAAGCTCTTGGAGACTGTTTCAGCCCATATATTGCTTTATTGAGTTTACACACTCTATTAGAAGATGTTTTATATTCATTCCTAGAGGTAGTTCCATATACACCTCTTCAATCAAATCTCCTTGTAAGAAAGCATTCTTAACATCCAGTTGCCATAGATCCCATCCCAAATTTGTTGCCGAGAAGTATTCTGATTGAAGTGAGTTTAGCCACAGGTGCAAACGTTTCTGTATAATCAATGCCATATAACTGATTGTATCATTTAACAACCAATCTGACTTTATATCTCTCTATTGTTCCATCTGCCTTATATTTAATAGTAAATACCCACTTGCATCCTACAATATTCCTATCAGAAGGTAGTTGTGCAATGGTCCATGTATTGTTTTTTATCAGTGCATTCAATTCTTCTTCAATTATAGCTTTTCGTAGAGGGCACTTGATTGCTTCTTCAAACTTCGAACGGATCTTATGTTTCTCAGCATTCATAACAAACCTTTAATAATTCTGAGAGCATTCATAACAAACCTTTGATAATTATGAGAGGTATTGGTATATGAAACATAATTAGAAATCGAATAACGTGCAAATGTACGCTTACCTTTACGAATAGCAATAGGGATCTCCAGGTCATCTGTCACTTGAGGATCTGATTAAGGAGAAATCTCTTTAGTACATGGTTCTCCTTAGAGTAAACAATCTTTTGCAGTCCTTTCTTGTATGTATCTCTTTTGATTACTGTACCTTCTCACTCTGATCAGTTGTATCATTATACTCCTCTTCACTAGGAACTAGTAGAAGGACAGAAGGTGGAGGTGTAGTTGACTCCTTTTGAAAAGAGTAATAGGGAGTAAGTTCTAAAAATGTGGCATCCATGAAAACATATAATTTTTTAAGCAAAGGGTCATAGTATTTATACCCTTTTTTAGAGTTCAAATAACCAAAGAAAATACACTTCACCGACTTTCCATCTAGTTTATCACGATTAGGAAGATGGATATGTACAAAACAGGTACACCCAAAGATACGAGGGACTAGATGAAATGTTTTCGATTCTCTATCAAGACATTGAATAGGACTTTGTCTCTGAATTGTATTGCTTGGCATTCTATTGATTAGATAAATTGCAGTAAGGACAACTTCTCCCCAGTAGAATTTCGAAACATAGTTTTGGAGTAAGAGAGTTCTGGCTACCTCCAAAATATGATGATTTTTTCTTTCAGCAATACCATTTTATTGGGATGTATAAGGACAGGTAGTCTGATAAATAATCCCCTATGATCATAAATATTCTTATAGCTGAGTGTCAATGTATTCTTCCCTATTATCTGACCGAAGAATTTTCACGAAAGCATTGAATTGAGTATAAATAAATTTATGCACAATGAGAAAAATAAAGGAAACTTTAGATTTTGTTTTTATTAAGTAAACGATTGTAAGACATCTACAATCATCAATAAATGAGACAAAATACTTATGACCAAACAAAGAAGTAACTGGACTTGGATCCCATATATCAGAATGAAGTAGTTCAAAAGGTTTAGATCGCCGAGAATCACTTAAAGGATAAGAAGCTCTTTGGTGTTTCCCGAGCTGACAGACTTCACATTCAAACTGAGATTTATTGGACTGGACTCTAAGTTGAGGTATAACATATGGAATTTTTGACACAGGGAGATGACCCAGGCGACAATGCCAAAGACTAATATCTGCATCCTGAACTGTTGGTGCTGAAACACTGTAAGAAGTCGAAGGCTGAGAGTGATCTTCAAGAATGTATAATCCCTTTTGTAGTTTACCATGTCCAAAGATTTTTCCCTTCTTCAGATTCTGAAATACACAGCCAATAGGATAAAAAGTTACACAACAGTACAAGGCACAAGTTAAAGAGCTAACGGAAAGAAAATTTATCGGAAAATTGGAAACGTGATATACTGATTGTAAATCTGAGAAACATGTAGGTACACTTTCCTGTCCAATCATATAAGAGTAAGAACCATCAGCCAACTTAATTGGTTCTTGTTTTTGGAGTCTTTTATGCTGAAAAATATGATAACTTTCCTTTCATATGATCTTTAGCTCCTGAATCAATTATCCAAGCTTTTGAATTAGAAGGAGAGAAGTGGTTACCCTTCACTGTATATGTAGCATGTGCCACTGTAGCTTGAGACGAAGAAGCAAAAGATTTTTCAGATAGTTTATGTTCTAGGCCCTCTATCCTTTTTATAATCTCTTGAATTCCAGTTGTGCTTGGAGATGAATTTTCTGCAGAATGAACTGAGTGGTTGGGATTTCTATAAAAATCAGGTTTGCCATGTAGTTCCCAACAGTGTTCTCTGGTATGACGTGATTTTCCATAATGTGAACAAGCAAGATTTTCTTTCTCATCGGACTGAAACCGACCACGTCCACGGCCACGACTTTGATGTCCACCTCGGCCACGAAAGTAAGAACTGTCTCCTCTTACTTTGAGTGCCTGTTGATCTGTACCAAAAACATGATCCTTCTCAAGATTCCTGCGATATTCTTCTCTGATTAATAAAGAGTATACTGTGTCAAGGGAATGAAGCACTTCTCTGCTTAAAATATTCAGTTTTATTGATTCAAATTCAGGATTTACACCCCATAATAAATCAAATACTTTCTTCTTTTCAGTCTCAGTATTTCTTTCATTTTAACAAGCTGAATACTTGATATTCATATAATAGAGGAGTTCATCCCAGAGACCTCGAAGATCTGCATAATATTCGCTGATAGATCGGGTTTCTTGTTTATATTTTATGATCTTTTCCAAAATCTCGTATTCTTTGGCCACATTCTTTTTTCTAGAGTATGCTTGAGAGACTGCACACCAAATTTCATGTGTTGATTCAAGGAACATGAAGGTTTTTGCAATAGATAGAATCATAGATTGAAGTAGCAAAGACGATATTAGGGCATCTTCCCGTCTCCAAACAGGATAGTGTGTATCATGAATTTCTGGAATAGGTGTCTGACTCATGAGATGGGCCCATCTCCCCTTAGCTATAAGGGTCAGTTCCACTGACCTAGACCACTCCAGATAATTTTTACCATCCAACTTTGTCGTAGTAATCTGAAGATTTTCTACTTTTTCATTCATGATTTGTTCAAAAATCATGAATGGAGTTTCAATCGCCTTGCGTTTACTTGTCATTAATAGTCAGCTCTTCGTAAGAATATCTTTAATAATCTGATTCAAGTAACAATACAGAAAATATATTTGTGACAGTCTCTAATGCTTAGGTTTCCTTGTTTAAGCATTATCATTCTTTCCATTAAATCAATTTGGAATACAAAATCATCTTGAGAATGAAGTTTTTTTAAGTATTCCCAAGTTTCAAAAATATTTTCGAAAGCACTAATCCTATTTCTAAGCTTGTCATCCACATTTTGACAAATACAACAACAACAACTAACCCTTTTCCCATAGACGGGGTCGGCTACATGGATTCTTTGTTTCCACAGATCCCTATCGTGTGCCACATTACCAGTTAACTCCCAATAAGCTAGATCATTCTTTATTGTTTCTTTCCAACACTTTTGTGGTCGTCCTCTACCTCTTTTAATACTTTCCAAATTTAGTTTTTCTAACCTTCTTACAGGTTCTTCTTTTGATCTTTCTATATGTCCAAACCATCTTAAACGATGTTCTCTCATTTTATCCTCTATTGGTGCCACTCCTAATTTGTTTCTAATAACCTCATTATGTATACGGTCTTTTCTTGTATGACCACTCATCCATCTCAACATCTTCATTTCTGTCACAGACATCTTTTGTACATGTTGATGATTAACTCCCCAACACTCAGAACCATAAAACATGGCAGGCCTAATTGCTGCTCTATAATATTTACCTTTTAATTTTAATGGTATCTTCTTATCACAAAGAATACCTGATGCTCCTCTCCATTTTAACCAACCAGCATTAATTCTATGTGTAACATCTCCATCAATTCTTCCATTACTTTGAAAAATTGACCCTAGGTATTTAAAACTTTCCTTTTGGGGAATGCAATGTGTGCCAATTTTAATTTTTATGTCCTCTGAAGTAGCCAAATGATCAAACTTACATTCCATATATTCTGTCTTTGTTCTACTAAGTCGGAGGCCTTTGTTTTCTAATGTTTCTCTCCATAGTTCCAATTTTCTATTAACTTTTTCCTTAGACTCCTCCACTAATACAATGTCATCTGCAAATAACATACACCAAGGTACTTCATCTTGAATATGTTTTGTTAACTCATCCATCACCATTATAAATAAGTATGGACTTAAAGTTGATCCTTGATGTAACCCAATATTAACTTCAAAGAAGTCTGTCGTTCCTTCATGAGTCCTCACACATGTTTTTGCACCATCAAACATGTCTCTTATAAGGTTAATATATGTCAATGGGATACCTCTTTTTTCCAAAGTTCTCCAAAGAACCTCCCTCGGTACCCTATCATAAACTTTTTCTAGATCAATAAATATCATGTGAAGGTCTTTCTTTTTTGCTCTAAAATGTTCCATAAGACGTCTCAAAAGGTGAATCGCTTCAATAGTAGATCTACCTGGCATAAATCCAAATTGGTTCTCTGTTGTACTTGATACTTGTCTTAACCTACATTCGATAATTCTTTCCCATAATTTCATAGTATGACTCATTAACTTGATACCTCGATAATTCGCACAATTTTGAATGTCTCCCTTGTTCTTATATACGGGTATAAGTGTACTTGCTCTCCATTCCTCGGGCATCTTTTGGTTTTTCCATATTTCATTAAGTAGTCTTGTGAGCCAAGTGATTCCTATTTCCCCTAGTATTTTCCAATCTTCTATAAGAATATTATCTGGTCCTACCGATTTACCACTCTTCATATGTTTAAGAGCCTCTTTGACTTCATTCTTTTGAATACGTCGGTAGAAATTGTGGTTTAAATACTTTTCTGACTTTGCTAAATCTCCTAAACTAATACTAACATCTTTATTTTCATTAAAAAGATTATAAAAATAGTTTTTCCATCTATTTCTTATATCATCATTTGCCACTAGAATTTTTTCATCCTCGTCTTTTATGCATCTAACATAATTAAGATCTTTAGTTTTCTTATCTCTAGCTCTAGCTATCCTAAAAATATCTCTTTCACCCTCTTTTGAGTTGAGTTTTTTTATATAAGTCCTCCCAAATCTTAGCTTTTGCTTCACTAACGGCCTTTTTTGCTTCCTTCTTTGTTTACTTATAAGCTTCTAAAGTTTCACTAGTTTTCTTAGCATAATGTAATTTGTAACATGCCCTCTTTGCCTTGATTTTATTTTATACTACTTCACTCCACCACCAAGCTTCTTTTTGTGCCGGTACACCTCCCTTAGATACCCCTAACACATCTTTCGCCACTTTTCTAATATGTATAGCCATATTGTTCCACATATCAGAGGGTGTGCCAACATAATTCCAAACATCTCCTTGAAGGACTTTCTGTTTAAATATATCTTCTTTCTCGCTTTTGAGGTTCCACCATTTAGTCTGAATAGCTCGATGCACTCTTTTCTTCTTTGTCCATTTTTTTATTTATAAATCCATAACTAAAAGTCGATGTTGGGTGGTTAAGCTTTCTCCTGGAATTACCTTATAATCTTTACAACACGCTCTATCTTTTTTCTATAAATAAAGTAATCAATTTGTGTTTGTGATAAGCCACTCTTATAAGTAATTAAATGTTCATCTCGTTTTTTGAAGATTGTATTGACTATAAAGAGATCAAATGACATAGCAAAATTTAAAATCTCCCTACCTTCCTCGTTTATATCCCCAAAATCAAAGTTTCCATGAATCCCTTGATATCCTAATGCCTCTTTACCGACATGTCCATTTAAATCTCCTTTTAAACAAATCATCTCCCTTTGTGGAATCTTTTGAAACACCTTATCTAACTCTTCCCAAAAAACTGTCTTTATACTATCTTCTAGTCCTACTTGGGGTGCGTAAGCACAAACTATATTCAAAACCTCTACTCCTAACACTAATTTCAATGTCATGATTCGGTCACCATATCATTGTATGTCTACTACACTCTCCTTTAAATCTTTATTTATGATAATACCAACTCCGTTTCGGGCCTTTTCTTTACCTGAGTACCATAATTTAAAACCTGTATCCTCTATCTCCTTTGCTTTTTCTCCAACCCATTTTGTCTCTTGTAAACATATTGCATTCATTTTTTCCCATACTTTCAAGTCTTGCTTATATTCTTCATCAGCTTTGACAATTCCGTCATCATTCAAATCATCAATATTTAAAACCGGTTCTTTTATAGTTTCATCAATGTAATCCCAAAAATCTTTTGACAAGAAATATTTTTTCATGGTCCTAGCCCAACTTTGATAGCATTTTGGGTCAAGGATACATCTAAACATCTCATTTTGCTTTCCATTTCATACAAAATCAAAAGATTTGAACTAACCTCGAGTTTGGTATATTTTCTCAAAATTCGCTCCCATGACATGCTTCCCAATGCACTCGATTTTTTCGATCCGAGGCTTTGATACCATGTAAATATTTGTTGATAATCGAAGTTTGATGCTCACGAAGCAAATCCAATGAATAGCCAAGAATCCAAAGTCATCTAAGTATGGATGCCAAACTTCAAATACGTCAAACAAGAGAGCGGAAGCATACAAAACACAAATCAAAAGTTGTACCAAGACAACATACTTTATTCATGAATTAGTGAGGTATTTATAGAGTTTACAAGGAGTGTACATAGTATGAAATGAGAGAGAGAGTAGCCGTTAAAGAAGGGTTGCTAGCCAGCTGCCTCCAACGGCTAGTTGACTGGCCCAGGCTGGGCCAGTCTAGTTCCAAACAGGGGCCGACTGGCCCAAGGCCCTAGTGGCCTGGGCCAGTCCTATTACAATTAACACAAACAAAGCTTTTGAATTAATACACTCTGATGTTTGGAGTCGTGCCCCTATTGTTTCTAAGGGAGGTATTCAATACTATTATGATATTTGTAGATGACTTTACTCGCTTTACTTGGATATATCTTTTGAAATAAAAGTCAGAAGTTTTTAAAAAAATTGTAACCTTTTGTAATATGGTTAAAAATCAATTTGGCGCCATTATTAAGATTCTTAGATCAGATTCGGGAGGCGAATATATGTCAAATGAGTTTGAAAAGTTTATCGAAACCAATGGAATTTTGCATCAAAAATAATGCACCAAAACCCCTCAACAAAGTGGCTTGGCTGAGAGAAAGCATAGACATCATAAAAACATGTTGCACTATGTTAATTGCCAGTAATGTTCTTATATTTTTATGGGTTGAAGCTACTCTTACTGTAGTATATCTTATTAATAAAATGCCTTCATCCAAACTTGAAATATTTCTTCCTTTGAAAAACTATATAACCTTCCTCCTTATTATGAAAGACCGAGAGTTTTTGGGTGCAGATGCTTTGTTTATACGGATAAAAATGATAAATTATCTCCTAGGGCCATTGAACGTGTATTTCTTAGTTATAGCATAGACAAAAAAGGTTATAGATGTTTTGATCCTGTCAATGATAAATTGTATGTTTCTAAAGATGTAAAATTCTTTAAGAATTATCCTTACTATAAGTCTAAGTCTTTAGAAAGTTCTGAATCATCGATATCTCAAGACTTCTTTGATCTAGAAGAAACGATGATTATCACCCTAAAGATCATCAAGATAGTCCTCTAGAGCGTGATAGTGTCCAAAATGAAACTGTTGATCAGCAACCCATCATTTAACCCTTCCCATTACATTATACACGACGTCATAGAGAATCAGATAACACATGTCTAGAACCTAGAATTTCAAAACCTCCTTAACGTTTTGTTTTCTATGAAACTTTTGAACCTCAACGCAAAAACTTGATTGTAATTTTTCACCAAATCAAAGAACCTATGTTCTATCACCAAGCTAAGGGTATTCCTGAATGGAAAGCTGCTATGAGTGATGAACTTAGAGCCCTAAACAAAGCTTAAACTTGGATCATTATACCTACGCCTAAAAATAAGAAGATTATTGGTTGTTGATAGTAATGGTAATATTGAAAGATATAAGGACAAATTAGTAGCCGATATGCTCAAGAGCGTGGAATTGATTATGATGAAACTTTTGTTCCTGCTGCTAGAACGACTACTATTAGAATTCTAATCACTCTTAGTGCTATTTAAAACTAGGATATATATCAACTTGATGTTAAAAATGCCTTTTTGAATGGATATTTAACTGAAGAAGTTTATATGACTCCTCCTCCCAAGCTTGTTTTTCCCCAGGATCATGTTCTCAAACTGCAAAAAGCCTTGTATGGTTTAAAACAAGGCCCTAAGCTTGGTTTGATCGTTTTGAAAAATTGATGCATCTGCATCACTTTACTTCTTGTTATACTGATATTGCATTATTTGTAAGGAAATCAGATGCAGGTATAGTACTTCTTCTTTTGTATGTGGATGATATGATCATCACTGGAAGTGATAAAGCGGGTATCTTTCAAGTTAAACGTGATCTGTACAAAGAATTTGAAATGAAAGATCTTGGTTTGCTTAGTTACTTTTTGGAAATTGAAATTGTACGTAATGACAAAGGATACTTTATGTCTCAAACAAAATTTACAAGTGAAATTGTTGACAGGTCAGGCCTAACCAACGAAAAGAGGGTGGATATACCAGAGGTCCTTGGAACAAAATTGAGAGCATCAGATGGAGAGAAATTGGACGATCCTACCCCATACATACAACTTATAGTAGCGTTGACCTATCTCACTATCACCCCTCCAGACATATCACATGCCGTATACACTGTAAGTCAATTTCAACAAGCTCCCACTAGTTCTCACATGAGTGCAGTTATTAGAATCATCAAGTACATAAAGCATTCTTTGGATAAGAGGGTACTTCTGACTTCTTCCTCTTCTTTTGATTTATCTGTCTATACTGATGCTAATTGGGGCGAAGATGTCAACCATAGACATTCTACGACTGGTTTTTGTGTTT
Organism: Brasenia schreberi; assembly: GCA_036023115.1. NCBI lineage: Eukaryota > Viridiplantae > Streptophyta > Magnoliopsida > Nymphaeales > Cabombaceae > Brasenia > Brasenia schreberi. The sequence continues at coordinate 8,540,392 of JAYKKT010000066.1, forward strand.
TTCTAGGTGAATCACTCATTTCTTGGAAATATAAGAAGTAACAGAATGTGTCACTTTCCTTAACCGAAGTAAAATATCGAGTCATAGCTATTGTAGCTATGGAGATTTCTTAGATTACAACCGTTCTGAGCAATATGGGTGTTACTTCTCACCAACCTGCCACTATATATTGTGACAATAAAAGTGTATGTACATTGTGTCCAACAACACCTTTATTGAAATGGATTGTCATTTTGTTCGTGAAGAATGCTTGTAAAAGAAGATAACTTTATGTTATGTTATATTAGAGATGCAGCTAGCTAATTTCTTCACAAAATCTCTCTCGACCACTCGTTTTCAATTTTTATTGGACAAACTTTCGGTATATACACTGTAAGTTTGATGGGGGTGTTAATTGTAGTAGGGGTAGCCTCCAACGGCATATTGGCCAACGGCTAGTGCTGGCCAGCCAGCACTTGCTCCTCTTATTTCCCTTTCTTCTCTACTTGTTGTAATGCTCTTGCTCTATAAATAGAGCCTCATTCAATAACAATAATATGTTGTCTTGCACACCCTTTGTTTGTGATTTGACTTCTTGGTTTTGACTCTTGTTGGCTTCTATTGTGTTCTTTATATGTGACATCCATATTCAGATGTTTTGAGATCTTGGCGATTTGACAAATTTCAACCTTGGCGATTCGACTTTCGATTATCAACAACTATTTACACAACCTAGTATTGAACTCTTGACCTTTTGCTAGAGAGATGATCCCCTAGACAGTGTTCTATGCTCCTTTTCCACAAGCAAGGTCACTGTTTAATGTCCTTTCTGACAGTAAGGTAGACTTGCAAATTGCTTCCCGTCTAACTAGAATGATATGATAAAACAATGATGGTGATCATTAGTTTTATCCTTAACATAAATGTAGGGTTGGCTAGAGGATGCAACATAAGGACAAAGAGGGCACCCGACGAAGTACTATTCTCAACTATACATGCTTAACTTCAGAGTACTAATGAGATCCAGTGTATTAGTGTTGGAAAGATCACAACGCACCTAAAAGAACGGGCAAATAAGAGAAAAGAATAGAAGTGGATCAGCTACAGGTGTTTAGTACAACTTGCTACTTAAAGTTTTTCTCACCAAGGGATGTTAATAGGATATTGCTAGCACCATGGAGATGATTACATTCTCTCCCAACTTGGAGAGAAAGAAGATAGTAGAACAGTGAAAACACAAAATATGTCTTTAAGAATCCTATTGCATTTGCATTTTTTAGGCAAAATAACATCCTTGTAAGTCCCCTAATGCTTTTTATATTGTTTGATGAAAATAGTTTAGTTTTCATAAAATTCATCATAAATCAAAGGAAGTTACATGAAATTGACTGACAAAGGATAATCATAGGTGAGACATATATATAAGTTTATTGGAAAGATCAACATTCACTAGGAAAGAAGTTTAAGATCTAGATACATAATTTACAGGATGAGGACAAGAGATACTAACATGGTTAGAGGAAATACCTTACCTCTACTTCAATGCCATATGCAGTCTGCACAGTGACTTCAGGTCCGCCTAACTCATATTTCAAAAGCTTTCCTGAAGCAGCTCCTGAGGCAACAACAGCAAGCCTACACAACAAAGGAGTATTGGAAAAAACCTTTGATGGCTGTTGTCTTGTAGGCTTTCTCAAAATAATTTACCTGCACTATTTGCCAAAAAAAGAAGTACCTGCAGTAGATTGAAGCGCCAGTGTCACAAACAACAAGACTGTGGTTGCTACTCGATTCAATTATTCGGTCCACTTTACAGTCAAGGTATGTCACGCCTGACTCAAAACACCTACATGCAGCTTTATGCATTCCACATCTTACTTTCATTACAAAGCTACCCTCAGTTGCATAAAGTAGATGAATATGGCAGGCTAACTCTTTACCGTTTCACCAGTTCATGGTGAAGTACATCACGATTGACACGACCATACGCACGACCAATTTGGATAGGATGATCACTGTCAAGATAGACAGCAGTGTCCCTCCAAACATGCTCAATACAGTTCTCAAGCCCAAGATCTGCATGTACATAACATTAATTGACAGTTGAAAAGAGAATGTTAAAAATGTGGTGGGAGAAAAAAACAGATAAAACAGAATGAATTTCATTATACAAGTCTATAAGCATTTGCATATAATAGATTTTCAAATAACATTAGCATAATCTTGAAATAACAGAATCTATTCACAAGTAACAGGAAGCATCTAATCATAAATTTCCACCTCAAAGTGAAACGTTATCAGCATACCATCACAGAGTATGGATGCACATGTCGAATAACAAAAGCAAAAGCAAGAAAATGTGATTAACATCTATACAAAGTGCAATTACGTTTAAAACAGTACAAACTCCCATGGATGAAGCTACAAACCTTCCAAATGGGAATCTGAACAAAATGATTGAAGTACCAATATATTATTCAGATCTCATCTACCTCACAATCATCAAATTTGAATATCTTATGTCATAAATAGGACAGCAGAAAGTAGAATGAATACCTCACAATCATCAAATTTGAATACCTCACAATCATCAAATTTGAATATCTTATGAATCATTTCTAAGTGTAAATTGCACAGGATAACATATTTTATTGACAGGACAATGTTGTCTAGCCAGTGGCAGTTTTCTGTGATAACAAATCTCATCCATATTGTTATCAATTGCAGCATTATAAGATGACAATCAAGATACAAAGACAACTTCACATGAAAGTTCACTGAGCTAATATTCTCAACAAAAGGTTTATCAAAAGAGAGGTTTCTATTATTACTTAGTTTGTTGAAACAATAGCCAATATAGTTACCAGAGGCTTATTACAATTCTTACAAGGTAAGTTGGACATGATGGAAGTATTAACTCAATGCATGCCACTACACTCCCATCATTTGTCGATGAACTTTTTCATTGTAAATTTGGAATAAAGGGTGGCACAGTCACAATTATGTTTGTGTGGAAGCTATTTAAGGTTTTTTACTTTAATGAGCTACATGTGTTTTCTCACATGCAAGAGGTTGTCACAGAACGTAGTTGTCTCTTCCAATGTGGTCCACGGGCTTCTTGGGTCTCCTGAAGGTTATAAGTGTCAATATCAATTCCAATATTCAAAGATTCTGTGAATTTTATCCTCTTACATGTAAGCTATTAAGCATATAAAAATATAATGAGGCTATAAGTTAACATTGCCTGGAATTAAGCATGATCCTTCACATGCATTATGCAGTCTGAAAAAAATATCAAAGGAAAAAGTTAGTGTGGATGAAAAGTTGCCAACAATCATGAAAGCAAGAGATGATGCTTCGATGTAGGAAGACAAATCAAGCGCTAAGCTATTTGTACTACAGAAATGTATGTTAATTTAAGCCATAACCGCCAGAGCAAGAATTATAAGTGAGAAACAATATGGGATGTGGAATCAGAAGCCATATGTAGAACTTTTATAAACGAGGAGCAAGTGAAATTCCGAAAATCATTGTAGAAGCAATGCATAGAATCATATATGCATAAGAATCAAGGATATTGTTCATGAAACTTCACTGGGATCAGAATTTTGGACAACATTTTCGCTTCTTGGTTCCCAAAAGTCATGATTCTTGTTCTAAGTGCATACTGTTAATTGGCTACTATGGTTTCAGTTCATCAAGGCCAAATACCATCATCTTTATATCTCGCAACACAGCATTGGTGTAAAGTTAAAAACTTATGAGTAGTTCATTTCTCCATGGACACAGTCTCTGCATGGTTCATATACAAAAATAAAGATTTCAGCTTCCTCCAACAAGGAAGTATATGCCTATTTAATAAGGATTTGGCCAGTCTTCCATGATGTGGTCTTTCGTGCCTTAAAGAGACGAGCATACAGCTATGACAATTACTCAATTACCACTTTTTATGATCAATCTTTTGTACAGACCACAAAGATTTCATGCTTAAATAATATCAAGAAAAATTACCAAAACTAGAAAGTTACAGCATGCATGTTGAAACAAACTCATTCTGTAAAGACAAACAGTACATGACTTCCATAAAGTTAGTACCTTTGAATTCATCTTCCCACACTCCATAGTTGTTGGTAAATGGAAGGTCAGGTCCAACAAGACCGACCAACAAGCCTGTCTTAGCACATTCAGCGGCCAAAGCTAGACCAGCAGGTCCACAACCAACCACTATCAGATCAAGCGGAGAGTCCCCAGAAGGAATAGGAGGAAGCTGTGTCACCGATAGTAAATCATTATCGAAGGGAAATTTTATTTTAGAAAATATCTACTTGCATCCAAGTTCCAAAACAAACTCAGCGATCATGCTGCTGAATCATTTCCAAAAAAACAGTGCCGTTCTGCCAAATTGTAATTTAAGTTTGAACATAGTGCTAAAATAAAATCATTGACAAACATAAAAGGGAGTTTATGCCAAATGAACTACAGGCACTGATGAATCATGATTGAAGTAGGGCCAGAAGCAGTGTCAAACAGAGATATGTAAGCAATGCAAAGGCAAAACACAGACCTTGCAGGACTTGTGCAAAAATATCGTTTGTGGCACATATCTAGATAGGATTAAGACAAGCAAATTTGCTAACCAACCAGTTCATTTTAGCAACCACGAACCTACTTAACGAAATCTTTTTCTGTTTTCTCCTAAAACTCCAGTAAGGTGTCAAATCACTTCATCAAGCAAAACGGGTGCATCAGTTGTTGGATTTAATGTTAATTATAGTTGGGTTAACTAAACCCATATGCATTAATAACATTTAATTCATGTCTAGTATACCTAAATATTCAATTAATGCATCATTGATATCTGTGAAAGTTCTAAGTATAAAAAGTGATATGTGAGAGACTTGTGCATGTGATGACTAATAGAAGGCAAAGTTTAGTCCAATATTGAAGAATGAGACAAACTCACATGTTCTTTTATACAGTTGGTAGCTTATCACCTTAGTTCAAAGAGATTGGGGAGGACATGTTAAAACACACACGCATCGGGCCAGACTTGGGCTTGGGAATTGTTTCGGTCCATCTTTTCACACGAAAAATTGTTGATCTAATGGTCAAAAGTATTTACGTAGGAATATTTACGGGACGAAGAGGTGTGTCGTTTAGATTGGATCAATGATCCGTAATCTATCACGTAACCTATAAATAAAGGATTAGGACTCTCTAATCTATACTTACGTGATTAATACTCTTGTCTCTTCTCTCTCCCTCTGCGTGTATTCTCCGTGGTTTTACGACTACTTCCAACCATCCTTTTCCTCCGACCAAAGGAAGTCGACTCAAAGCAAGGTACATAGCATTAAGTTATGTATGTGTTATCCGGGGAGGAAAGAGTAGGTACTAGTATAATAACGAGAACTTAATTTCTGTAAGGAAGTCCACAAGGGCTACTAGCACGGATTCTCTTTTCTTCTCTTTTTCTAATTAATGCTTTTGCTTGTGTTTTCCGTATGGCTTACTTTGGATCTACTACTTGATTGGGCATGTTTATAATTGTTGCATAATCGTTTCTTATGCTTATGCATGTATTTCTACGTTTTTTCCAACATCAGTAAGCCAAAAAGAAGTAGTCTTCGATGAGCAGCACAACAAAGAAAATGAAAATGGCAATGATGGCCGATCAAAAACCGGATAGAAATAACTATAGAAAGGTACAGATGGGCCGTGGGAAAAGGGACCTTGTCAGCAATCTTAGCGTGATGGTTCATGGCTTTGCTCTCCTGCAACTGAACAAAGTGAAGCTCAGAACCACCGGCCCTCAGGAAATCATCCTCGTCGGCGAAACCTTCCTTCTTCACGTTGGTGGTTTCACAGCTCTCTGCAGCCGACGGCTTCACGGCGGGACACCAAGAAAGCCTCAGGCCCTGTCTCGATGAGCTCAACGGAAACAATGGCCTTCTTGACGTGGAAGACGAGGCCCTCGGTCTCCCCATGATGACGGCAAAGCGGAGACCGGACGCAGTGGAGATTCGCACGGCCTTGCAGGCATGAAGTCCATGACTACCACCATTTAGCAGACACTCCATCTTGCCCACTAAGACTCAGTTCTTACACGCTCTGCTCGCACTGCACCACCGGTTCTCCGCTATAAATGAACAAAAGGATAACAACAAAGCGGGCACATAATTCTCCAAAACCACAAACGCGAAGAGTCAATGCTGGCGAGGATTCAACAGCGTGCTATAGTCTCGCTTGCACACACACACACACACACACAACACAGAGAGAGAGAGTTAAGGAACGGATAACGAAATGGTTGTCCGGGGGCCACATTGCTTATTTTGATTGGCCATCGTGCCGTTTTGTTGGTGAAATGGCGATGTTTGATTGCATCACGCAGCTCCTCGTTGGGTGGCGATTTCGACCAGAGGGAAATTCCGGGTCACGGTTCAGCAAATCCGGGACCCCCAGCCGTGTGGGCTATTGCTCTTGATGCCGTTGGTTCATCACCTAAGACTTCGCATCCATAAGCTTCATTGTTTAAATCTTAACTAAATAATCAAAGAGAAGGTTACATTAATGATGTTTTTTTCCTTTTAGAATCATTATAAATGGTGAAAAAGATATTATTTCGATTAAGGAAGGACCATATGAACCTCTACTTAAAAGTACAGATACTAGACAATAATTACTTTAAAAAGACATAAAGATGATAGAAGTGTTGGAAGAAAACTATTAAATATACTATGTTTATTTTAGATAATCATTGACATGGGACGAGATCGAGCTCTATAGTGTGAGGAAAAAGAATTCCCTATTATTGTTGTTGTTGTTACAATGGAGATGCCAAAGCCACATGCATGGCTCAGTATCGAACCCACGACCTTCGACATTGCTAAGATCAGGCTTATCCACTTGACCATAAGGCTTCCTTAAGACTAAATGGCAAACAAACAATGGGAGGTTGAAACCGTACAAACGCGCATGCACAACCACAGAATTGAACTCACCACCTATGTCATAAGAACCAGGGAGCCCTACCAGTTGAGCTATCGCTTTATCGCATGCTCGATCGAAAAATACTCGAAGGCTTACATTAGACATACCATTAATACCGATTACGGTTGAAAGGATGTCAAAGGGTGGAATTGGATAGGATATTGAATGTAATTTAAAGGAATTCTACACAAGTAGACTCTTTCTCCAATTCAGATAAATTTCTACCAAACTTAATTAGAATCCATTTAGAAACCAAACCCAGATCCAATAATTTGCACTATACAATGTATAAATATGATTAGGAACTATTTTGATGAAAAACTTTATATAAATACATTGGTTGTCGGTAGAACTTTTATTGTTTCAAATATTGGTCAAGAACGAAAGGCATGATGAGATATGATTGGCTCATGTTGGTCAGGGTTTGGCTTCAGTTCAGAACTTGACAAGCTGGCCTTGGCTTCTTTGTATGACTTAGAAAGACGAATCGCAGACGAGGAGGTTCATCTCGTATAGACTGTATAGATTTTGGATGTGTTAGGGTCGTCGGGACCTCAAATGGATTGGGAATCATATGAAGAGATTTTGAAAATACAGATAGCCGACCCAAATTCAGAAAATTTGCTGCCCAAGACAGCGAATTCATATGGTCCCCAGTGCATAACAAAGAGTGGTACCCAAACTCAGTTCGCGGTCGACCAGTTTAAGCTTGAGTCCGACTTGTTGGTTTAATAAATGAATTATGAAGCCATTAGGTCCACCACCATCAACAGAATCGACTAGGAACCTCATTTTGCCTGCATCCACCCCTCCTAGCCAGCTAGACCAGAACAAACAAGGAAAGCCCACATGGTCGATGCTCAATCACCTTCCTAGTCTTGTTTGTATGTGTGTGCGGGGTGTACGTGCACGCACGTGTATATGTGTGTGTACCATCCAACTTTTGCTGTAAGTTGATTAAGCCTGACCTGGTCTTGTGTAGTCGACAGTGCAGAACTCAGCAGGTGGCTAGAAAGTCTGAGATTCAGTCAATCACTTGGCTTCTATACTGCCAATGTATCTACACTGCGCTCAAATAAAGCCCAACCATGAGCGGCCTGTCTCATTGACCAGAGCTTGTGACCAAGGTTATCTTCAAAATATATCTTTGAAAGGAAGGATCATGTTGTATGCCATTCAATCTCCTAAGTCAATATCTTTGAAAAGATCCTGCAGGAAGGCCTTGAGTTCCAGTCTTATGAATGAAGAAAATCAGTGTGGCAGAGCTTTACACCCATAGTAGGCTGCTGATCCGGCTTGTGTCGGATGAGCTGGGATCCTTGTGGACTTCTGGTTTACACCACCAACAACTAAGCCTTTTTTCATACTAGATGGGGTCAGCTACATGGATTCTTTGTTTCCACATAGTCCTATCATGTGTCATGCTATCAGTTAACTCAATATAAACTAGATCATTCTTTATTTTTTCTTTTCAATACTAGTTGTCATCATTTTCTTCTTTTAACATTTTCACAATCTAGTTTTTCATTTCTTTTTATGCGATCATCCTTAGATCATTTTTTTACATATCCAAACTATCTTAAACGATGTTCCTTCATTTTATTCTCTATTGGTACTACTCCCAATTTGTTTCTAACAACCTCATTATGTATACATCTTTCCTTGTGTGACCACTCATCAATCTCAACATCCTCTATTACTACAAACATCTTTTGTAAATGAGAATTAATTGCCCAAGACTCACCACCATAAAATATAGCAGGTCTAATTGCTACTCTATAATATTTACCTTTCAACTTTAATAATATCTTATTATCATATAAAATACCTTATGCCTCTCTCCATTTTAACCAAGTGACATTAATTCTATGTGTAACATCTCCATCAATTTTTCCATCACTTTGAAAAATTGATATTAGGTATTTAAAACTTTTCTCGTGAGGGATAAATGTGTTTCAATCTTAATTTTTATATCCTCTAAAGTACCCAAATGATCAGACCTACATTTCATATATTCTATCGTTGTTCTACTAACACAATGTCATCTACAAATAACATACCAAGGTAATTCATCTTTAATATGTTTTGTTAACTCACTAATGACTAATATAAATATGGACTTAAAGATGAACCCTGATATAACCCAATACTAACTTCAAATGAGTTGTCGTTCCCTCATGAGTCCTCACACATGTTTTTACACCATCGTACAAGTCTCTTATAGGTTTTATGTATGTCAATGGAATACCTTTTTTTCTAAGGTTCTCCAAAGAACATCTCCTGACACCCTATTGTAAGCTTTTTCTAAATCAATAAATATCATGTGAAGATTTTTCTCTTTTACTCTAAAATGTTCAATAAGACGTCTCGAAATGTGAATTGCTTCAATAGCAAATCTATCAGGCATGAATCCGAATTGATTCTCTGTTGCACTCAATACTTGTCTTAACCTATGTTCGATAATTCTTTCCTATAATTTCATATTGTGACTCAATAACTTGATACCTCGATAATTTGAATAATTCTAAATGTCTCCATTGTTCTTATAATATGGGTATAAGTATACTCGCTCTCCATTCCTCGAGCATCTTTTGGGTTCTTCATATTTCACTAAATAGTCTTGCGAGTCAAGTGATCACATCTCTTCTAAGATTTTTCATACTTATATACGAATATTGTTTGGTCCTAGTCCTACAGATTTTCCAACATTCATATATTAAGAGCTTCTTTCACTTCGTTCTTTTGAATACATTGATAGAAATGACGTTGAAATTAGTGTTAGGAGCAGAGGTTTTGAATATAGTTTGTACTTACGCACCCCAAGTAGGACTAGAAGATAGTATAAAGACAACTTTTGGGGAAGAGTTAGATAAGGCAATTCAAAAGATTCCACAAAGGGAGATAATTTGTTTAGGAGGAGACTTAAATAGACATGTCGGTAAAGAGGCATTAGGATATCAAGGTATTCATGGAAACTTTGGTTTTGGGGATATAAATGAGGAAGGTAGGGAGATTTTAAATTTTGCTATCGCATTTGATCTCTTTATAGTCAATACAATCTTCAAAAAATGAGATGAACATTTAATTACTTATAAGAGTGGCTTATCACAAACACAAATTGATTACTTTATTTGTAGAAAAAAAGATAGAGCGTGTTGTAAAGATTTCAAGGTAATTCCAGGAGAAAGCTTAACCACCCAACATCAACTTTTAGTTATGGATTTACAACAACAACAACTAAGCCTTTTCCCATACTAGACGGGGTCGGCTACATGGATTCTTTGTTTCCACATATCCCTATCGTGTGCCATGTTAGCAGTTAACTCCCAATAAGCTAGATCATTCTTTATTGTTTCTTTCCAACACTTTTGTGGTCGTCCTCTACCTCTTTTAATACTTTCCAAATTTAGTTTTTCTAACCTTCTTACTGGTTCTTCTTTTGATCTTCTTTCTATATGTCCAAACCATCTTAAACGATGTTCTCTCATTTTATCATCTATTGGTGCCACTCCTAATTTGTTTCTAATAACCTCATTATGTCCACTCATCCATCTCAACATCTTCATTTCTGTCACAGACATCTTTTGTACATGTTGATGATTAACTGCCCAATACTAAGAACCATAAAACATGGCAGGCCTAATTGTTGCCCTATAATATTTACCTTTTAATTTTAATGGTATCTTCTTATCACAAAGAAACTTTTAGTTATGGATTTACAAATAAAAAAATGGACAAAGAAGAAAAGAGTGCATCGAGCTATTCAGACTAAATGGTGGAACCTCAAAAGCGAGAAAGAAGATATATTTAAACAGAAAGTCCTTCAAGGAGATGTTTGGAATTATTTGGTACACCCTGTGATATGTGGAACAATATGGCTATACATATTAGGAAAGTGGCGAAAGATGTGTTAGGTGTATCTAAGGGAGGTGTACCGACACAAAAAGAAGCTTGGTGGTAGAGTGAAGTAGTGCAAAATAAAATCAAGGCAAAGAGGGCATGTTACAAATTACATTACGCTTAGAAAACTAGTGAAACTTTAGAAACTTATAAGAAGGCAAAGAAGAAAGCGAAAAAGGCCATGAGTGAAGCAAAAGCTAAAATTTGGGAGGATTTATATAAAAAAACTCAACTCAAAAGAGGGTGAAAGAGATATTTTTAGGATAGCTAGGGCTAGAGATAAACTAAAGATCTTAATTATGTTAGATGCATCAAGGACAAGGATGAAAAAATTCTAGTGGCATAAAAAATTCTAGTCCATATTGATGAGTTAACAAAACATATTCAAGATGAAGTACCTTGATGTATGTTATTTGCATATGACATTCTGTTAGTGGAGGAGTCTAAGGAAAAAGTTAATAGAAAATTAGAACTATGGAGAGAAACATTACAAAGCAAAGGCCTCCGACTTAGTAGAACAAAGACAGAATATATGGAATGTAAGTTTGATCATTTGGTTACTTCAGAGGACATAAAAATTAAAATTGGCACACATTGCATCCCCCAAAAGGAAAGTTTTAGATACCGAGGGTCAATTTTTCAGAGTGATGGAAGAATTGATGGAGATGTTACGCATAGAATTAATGCTAGTTGGTTAAAATGGAGAGGAGCATCATGTATTCTTTGTGACAAGAAGATACTATTAAAGTTAAAAGGTAAATATTATAGAGCAGCAATTAGACATGCCATGTTTTATGGTGCTGAGTATTGAGCAATTAATTATCAACATATACAAAAGATGTCTGTGACAGAAATGAAGATGCTGAGATGGATGAGTGGTCATACAAGAAAACACCGTATACATAATGGGGTTATTAGAAACAAATTAGGAGTGGCACCAATAGAGGATAAAATGAGAGAATATCGTTTAAGATGGTTTGGACATATAAAAAGAAAATCAAAAGAATAACCTGTAAGACGGTATGAAAAACTAAATTTGGAAAGTATTAAAAGAAGTAGAGGACGACCACAAAAGTTTTTGAAAGAAACAATAAAGAATGATCTAGCTTATTGTGAGTGAACTGCTAACATGGCACACGATAAGGATCTGTGGAAACAAAGAATCCATGTAGCTGACCCTGTCTAGTATGGGAATTGTTGTTGTTGATATTTTTCTAATTTATCTAACTCTCCTTAATTAATACTAACTTTTGTATTTTTATTTAAGAACTTATAAAAATATTTTTTCATATATTTTTGATATCATCATTCACCACTAGAATCTTCTCATCATCATTTTTTATGCATCTAACTTTTTTATGCATCTAACAAAAGTAAGATCCTTAGTTTTCTTATCTATTCTAAAAACATCTCTTTTACCTTCTTTTGAGTTAAACTTTTTATATAAATCATCTTAAATTTTAGTTTTTGCTTTACTAACGGCATTTTTCGGTTCTTTCTTTACTTTCTTATAAGCATTCTAAGTTTTACTAATCTTCTTAACATAATCCAATTTGTAACATGCCTTCTTTGCCTTGATTTTATCTTGCACCACTTCACTCCACCACCAAGCTTCTTTTTGTGCCAATTAGATTCGCCTAACATATCTTTTATCACTTCTCTAATATGTATGACCATATTGCTCCACATATCAAAAGGTGTACCTATATAATTTTAAGCATCTTCTTGAAAAACTTTCTTTTTAAATATATCTTCTTTCTCATATTTGGGATTCCACCATCTAGTCTTAATAGCTTTATGCACTCTATTCTTCTTTGTCCACTTTTTTTACCTAGAAATCCATTACTAAAAGTCGATGTTGAGTAGTTAAGCTTTCTCCTGAAATTACCTTGTAATTTTTACAACACGATCTATCTTTTTTCTTATAAACAAGATAATTAATATGTGTTTGTGAGAAGCCACTCTTATAAGTAATTAAATGTTCATCTCATTTTTTAAAAATTATATTGGTTATAAAAAAATCAAAAGCCATAACAAAATTTAAAATTTCCCAACCCTCCTCATTTATATCTCCAAAACCATAGTTTAAATAAATACCTTGATCTCGTAACGCATCTTTACCATGTTCATTTAAGTCTCCTCCCAAACAAATCATCTTCCTTTGTGGAATTCTTTGAATTACCTTATCTAACTCCTCCCCAAAAGCCTTCTTTATACTATCTTCTAATCCTATTTGGGGTGCATAAGCACAAACTATATTCAAAACCTCTACTTTTGACACTAATTTCACCATTATAATTCAATCACAATATCGTTGTATGTCTACTACATTATCCTTTAAATCTTTATTTATAATAATACCAATTCCATTTAGAGCATTTTCTTTTTCTTAGTACCATAATTTAAAACTTGTATTCTCAGTCTCTTTTGTTTTTTCTTCAACCCACTTTGTCTCTTGTAAATATAGAATGTGAATCTTTCTCTGGATCATAGTATCTACCACCTTCATTAACTTATCGATCAATATTTTGATATTCCAAGTATCAATATGAATCTTATTATCCAGTACTAGCTTCCTTAGACATTTATTCATGCTGAAAATGTGAAAACTCTCATTGCAACTTGATCACTACATTTGGGTGATAATGTAATATAGCTAACTTCTTTACCCACACCCATCCATAATATGGGAACCCTCTCTACAATTGATTTCATACATCCGAGTGAAATGTAGAAGCCTTTGCTTACTTTTCACTGCATTCAAGCTCTGCATTATATCAGTAAGAGGAAACGCCCAACGCAATGCTCATAATTTACAGGATCCATGATAGATAAGTCCAGCAAAGGTTTATGTTGATTGTCAAAAGCCTAACACAACCCTCCTCCTTTATCCAAGCTTGGGACCGGCCATGCAAGGGTGATCCCTTACATGGGCTAATGGTTTACACCATAAGAAAAAAAAGGACCAACTCCAAAGATAACACCAATTCACACTATCCATTTTCAACAACCAATAACCAATGGTTTTCACATGCATGGATAAAAGTCATGCATGTACACGAAATCCATGTTTGAATCCACTTCATTATCTCAACCATTCCATCTTTGAGATGAAATGATTGATTTGATAAAACAAAAAAACATTTAATACATATGGTGCTTAAATGTAATATACATAAAAAAAACTCAGGTATTATTACTTTTTTAATTCAAATCTCTAATGGTGATCGTACCAATGCTAATCAAATGATGAATATGAACTATGCCCTCTGGCTTGTACATACCTAAACTTATTTTTCTCGACATACCAATCACCAAACCAAACTCAAGTCCAACATTGTTTTGTGGCAAAAACCCTCAACCAACCAATATTCTTTTCATATGTAAATTTTATGTATATATGTCTTGGGGTACAATGGGTGGCCAAAGCCAGATGCATGTATCGAGCTGATGATATTCAACTTGTAAATCCACCCCCTAGCAGGGTGAGCTACTGCTATCTGTAAGATTGATGAGCTGTGCGCCTTATCCCATTAAACAATATCCTACCTAGCCAATGGATGTGCTAAAAAACAGTTACATGGTTCAGTTTGGCTGTGTCTGAATCCATTATCGCAGATATATCTATGAGTTTAGCAGACTTGAATTCAAACACTGTTGTTTTAGATAGGAAAAGACATTCAATGCATCTAGAGAGAAACCATCAGTTATTAGAACAAATACTGTAGGTACCTATAGGACACAACCTGAGAGTCAGTTTGATGCCCACGACTTGTAGGAAAACATCTTGAAACCCACAGCACTATCAATTGAATAACAGACCACTATCAAAATCCGGGGTACATAATCACGCAGGTTTAAAACAGAGTCTTGAGAAACGTTGTATAGAGAAAGCAATCCATTGTCTATTCTATATCCAAAAGAAGCACATACAACGAAAAGAATCATGCATGAAAATATGCCTAACTTCCAAATTCAAAACACATGATATTAAGAGCTGAAGTATGGGATTCACTCTCAAGAATCTTCCCTGAGAGCCACTCTGAAATTATACCACTACTTTTAGGGGTTGTGTCGGGTATATGAGGGGTCCCTCGTTTAGTTGCACAAGGCCATGCATCGATAAGTGAGAACCCAGTTTGCGATGCGGCAAAAAGGATAGATCCTTCATCAACACGCCTCAAAACATGGCAAAGAATAAGATTTGGCTTGCCATGCCCGGTAGATTTTCTTGTAATCAGCAAGGAGGCGGTCTCGAAGAGTGGCAAGATGGCATCGGATACATATGTCACATCAGTGCCAATAATCACATCAAAACCCTGAGGATTCAATTCTTTTATGGAGCTGATATCATCCTTGTTTCCCCATTCCAATCTCCTCCATGTCATTCTGGTAGAGAAAGGTGGGTGCATGTTTGAGGCGATATTTTGATCTAACAAGTCGAGAGAAGCCTGGTCTCCATCAGTGGCAACAACCAACTCCGCTGACTTACCAGCAATCATTGAACAGATACCAGTAGAACCACAGCCTAACTCCAAAATCCTTTTACTCCTAGTTATCCATGGGTTTTCAGCTAATATTGAAGACATCAATCGAGCAGACTCCCACAGCATCAAACCTGTCGACTTGCATGTGTGTTGGAATTCTTTAGAAAGTACCTTTATTTTGAAGTTGTGTTCTCCAATAGTAATATCAGTTGCCTGAAGCAAAAGTTTCCGAGAACCAAATGCATAATGAGAGAAATGCTAACCACGGTAAAACTACATGGTACTTAATCCTAGAATAAATTCACTATGCAAAGACGTTAAGGGTAACAATCAACTCCTAAAACAGCCATGTGAACCGGTGTTCCGGATACAAGTCTACAAATGAAATGGTAGATGCTAGATCAGATTTGTTTCTTGAGAAGTATCCATGCCTGTTACCTCTCAAAATCGGCACACAAACATCAGTCTGAAGAAAGAAACAGTCTTGTAATCTTTCAGTCAAGCACAAGAGCTCATTTAACTGGACAAAATGCTTTCCTCATACCTCATTTGCAGCGGTTGAAATGTCAAACATAGCAAGAGCAAAACTATCACATATATCCACTTCATTTGCAAGATCAGCCGACTTCTTTTTAACAACATGCCCCTCAGAGCCAGACTTTTCATGAATACTGCAACCAGCTTGGCAGTTTGACTTATGTGCACTAGAACCACGGGTGCCAGGACAGTGAACGGAGCGAAATACACCTTGAATCCAACGGCTAATATAGCAGTCAATAAAAAAAGTTCCAATCAAATTAACAAAAATATGGACAATATTTATAAATGAGACTCACAAAAAGCATACAAGAAACTAGCAAAGTCATGCATAAAAGCGGTTGTGCAAATGTAAATATAAACTCCTGAATTGAACAGCGCAAATAATTCTGATTATCTGGTTCCAGTTTTTCGCAAGTAATCTTAGAATAGTATCCATTTCTTCTCCATATATGTAACAAAAGACCCAACCTAAGAGCTAAGAGCTTCTCCAAACCATGAATATGGAACCTTTGCTTACCAATCCTAATTATTTTTGAATTATACCAGTATCAGAAGATATCAAAACACTGCACAATATATGCAAAAAATATCTTCAAACAATGTGATGGAATCATGAGATATATAGAAAGTGGTTGCCATAAGCACATGCAGAAAATCTTAATTCGTAGGGGGGGGGGGGGGGGGCGGGCAGGGGGCGGGGGAACCCCACTAATTATGACTTCATTTTTGCCAACACAAAGAAAATTCAAATTCAAATTCAACAAATTTTTGGGTCTCTTTTCTTTCAAAATTTACTGAAAATAATGGGATAAAAAAGGAAAGTTACAAGTTAGTGAAAATAGTCCCTTGATCTCGAGGAAATCTTGCAAAAGCCCCAAAGTGGGTGTCGATCTTCTCCTCAGATATGGCATATCAACGAGTTTTAATTCTTTGCATGTGATGATCCTTGCATGCTCAAAGACTATCACTGAGATGTCAAAAATTAGTGAAAGGGGTGCAGGGTTTAACTGTCTAGTGGCAAACCCACAAAGAGTAAACCAACACATGCACCAGCACGCATACCACACAAATTATATTCCACAAAGAGTAAATCAACACATGCACCAGCACCAGTTCCTAATAGTATTTAAGTAGAATCATCTTTACCGATCCATCACGATTCCCCTAGACCGATTCTCCACTTGTTTGCAGTATACAGTAAGTTCTTCATTGATAAACCCACTTTGCATGAATAAATCCAGCAAATAGTCTTCAGAGAAATAAAAAGCACGCTGAACCATGAAAAGTTCAGAAATAATCAGAGGTTGCACCAGCTAAAAGTCTAACTCCAGATACAAGCGAAAGGCAGCAAAGAGTCACTTACAGTTCCATCACCCCTTACATAAAAATTCTCGCTGATTTTTTGGTCCTTGGTAGTTAGCCGTTCCTAAAATCACATCACAGCTAGAAACTAAGTTTTGCTTACTGCCTTAGTTAAAAGTGTAAGAAAAGCATACACAGGTGTGGTATACAGGTATGTTGGCATGGATATAACAATGAAACAGTTTTATTGAAGAGACTTCTCAAGAGACGGATTATTGAATCAAACCATGAGGCACACATAGAAAGTTTACACTCATCCCTTTTTATAGCGCTGAGACAAGAAGGAATCTGGCAGCATGCTGCCAGTATTACAATACTGGCCCTGCCTGTTACAGTAAACATAAATAAAGAAATAAAAAAGGAAATAAAAGAGAATTACATCTTATACATTTTTAACACCCCCCTTAAACTTTACGGGGTAACATGGAAAGCTTGCCAATCAAGAAATAAAATTTTGGTTCCCTAGCCAGCACAGGCTGCTTTTCAGCTGAATTTGAAGATGACTGGAAACTCTTGTTATATCTGCTAGTCTCCTTGAACAAATGCTCACAGGATACCTTCCATGGAAGAATAGTTGCTCAACCCTAGCGCTCCTTTGCAATGGTCACATCTGAAGAGTGCATCTCAGTGTTGTTTGTACTGTATTGTGTTTCATTTTTCTCGTGTACGTATCGTAAATTTAAAAAGTTTACAAATAAAAGATAAAGAAAAATCTGGAAAAATCAAGACAATTCTACACAATTTCTATAAATTAAAATTTGAGTAAATGTGCATCATTAACATTAATTCAAATTATAAGTAGTACAACTTTCCTAGTCCATGTTAGGTGATGTTTCAATTGAGAAACTCCACTATTCATTACTTTCTCATAAAAATTATATTTTATTTTTAATATGTTTCCCTCAATTGAATTACCTCTCACTGTCATGCCGGGTCATGAGATTGAGATTGAGATTGTGCAACACCTCTTTTGTATACGGTCTTTTCTTGTATGATCACTCATCCATCTCAACATCTTCATTTCTGTCACAGACATCTTTTGTATATGTTGATGATTAACTGCTCAACACTCAGCACCATAAAACATGGCAGGTCTAATTACTGCTCTATAATATTTACCTTTTAACTTTAATAGTATCTTCTTGTCACAAAGAATACATGATGCTCCTCTCTATTTTAACCAACTAGCATTAATTCTATGCGTAACGTCTCCATCAATTCTTCCATCACTCTAAAAAATTGACCCTCGGTATCTAAAACTTTCCTTTTGGGGGATGCAATGTGTGCCAATTTTAATTTTTATGTCCTCTGAAGTAACCAAATGATCAAACTTACATTCCACATATTCTGTTTTTGTTCTACTAAGTCAGAGGCCTTTGCTTTGTAATGTTTCTCTCCATAGTTCTAATTGTCTATTAACATTTTTCTTAGACTCCTCTACTAACAGAATGTCATATGCAAATAACATACATCAAGGTACTTCATCTTTAATATGTTTTGTTAACTCATCAATCACCATTATAAATAACTATGGACTTAAAGTTGATCCTTGATGTAACCCAATATTAACTTCAAAGAAGTCTGTCATTCCTTCATGAGTCCTTACACATATTTTTGCACCATCGTACATGTCTCTTATAAGGTTAATGTATGTCAATGGGATACCTCCTTTTTTCAAAGTTCTCCAAAGAACCTCCCTCGGTACCCTATCATAAGTTTTTTCTAGATCAATAAATATCATGTGAATGTCTTTCTTTTTTGCTCTAAAATGTTCCATAGGACGTCTCAAAAGGTGAATCTCCTCAAGAGTAGATTTGCTTGGCATGAATCCAAATTGGTTATTTGTTGTACTTGATACTTGTCTTAACCTACGGTTGATAATTCTTTCCCACAATTTCATAGTATGGCTCATTAACTTTATACCTCAATAATTCGCACAATTCTGAATGTCTCCCTTGTTCTTATATATGGGTATAAGTGTACTCGCTCTCCATTCCTCGAGTATCTTTTGGTTTCTCCATATTTTATTAAATAGTCTTGTGAGCCAAGTGATTCCTATTTCTCCTAGTATTTTTCAAACTTCTATAGGAATATTGTCTGGTCCTACCGATTTACCACCCTTCATATGTTTAAGAGCCTATTTGACTTCATTCTTTTGAATACGTCGGTAGAAATTGTGGTTTATATACTTTTCTGATTTGGCTAACTCTCCTAAGCTAATACTAACATCTTTATTTTCATTAAAAAGCTTATAAAAATAGTTTTTCCATCTATTTCTTATATCATCATTTGCCACTAGAATTTTTTCATCCTTGTCCTTGATGCATCTAACATAATTAAGATCTTTAGTTTTCTTATCTCTAGCCCTAGCTATCCTAAAAATATCTCTTTCACCCTCTTTTGAGTTGAGTTTTTTATATAAATCCTCCCAAATTTTAGCTTTTGCTTCACTCACGGCCTTTTTCGCTTCCTTCTTTGCTTTCTTATAAGCCTCTAAAGTTTCACTAGTTTTCTTAGCATAATGTAATTTGTAACATGCCCTCTTTGCCTTGATTTTATTTTGCACTACTTCACTCCACCACCAAGCTTCTTTTTGTGTCGGTAGACCTCCCTTAGATGCACCTAACACATCTTTCGCCACTTTTCTAATATGTATAACATATTGTTTCACATATCACAGGGTGTACCAAATAATTCCAAACATCTCCTTGAAGGACTTTCTGTTTAAATATATCTTCTTTCTCGCTTTTGAGGTTCCACCATTTAGTCTGAATAGCTCGATGCACTCTTTTCTTCTTTGTCCATTTTTTTATTTGTAAATCCATAACTAAAAGTCGATGTTGGGTAGTTAAGCTTTCTCCTGGAATTACCTTGAAATCTTTACAACACACTCTATCTTTTTTTCTACAAATAAAGTAATCAATTTGTGTTTGTGATAAGCCACTCTTATAAGTAATTAAATGTTCATCTCATTTTTTGAAGATTGTATTGACTATAAAGAGATCAAATGCCATAGCAAAATTTAAAATCTACCTACCTTCCTCATTTATATCCCCAAAACCAAAGTTTCCATGAATACCTTGATATCCTAATGCATCTTTACCGACATGTCCATTTAAGTCTCCTAGTGATACCAAACAATTGATCCAATAAATATTAGAAACAAAAATAAGTTGAAAGGAACACAGCTGAGTTGATTATGCTCGAATCCCAAAGAAAAGTCAGATACAAACAGCTTTGTTTGAATGGCATCATCATAAATAATTGAAAAAAGGGTTGATGTCCTAAACCGCGTCTCTAATGGTACAGAAAATCCATATGTCATCACATACCCGACTCCATCTCTTCTTCTACGCACAAATAACTAAACCCACACGTAGAGGGAATGGAGTCGGCAAAACCCACAAAGGACGAGGACACTCACACATGATTATACTTGAAAATTTCCATGCTCTGGTTGTAAGAGGCAAGAATGCCCATATTCAAAGCCATGGCCCTCACAACCGTGTCAATCTTGAATGTATCATATCCATTGGGGTATGGGCAAAGACCATAAAATGTATCAAAGAAAAATTGTACTACATCCCGTATTTTTCAGGCAAACACCATCTCGCTTATAATGCCTTACAATAGCAGCGTAGTCATGTAACACGACTATGGCATACGTCAAGGTGGAAAGACCTATAGTGACATCTTTGGAAACCGCTTCATCCGTGTACAAACCTTTAAGCCGGCTTGCTCTGCACCGGCCACTGTAAGCATATACACTGCGGCTACCCACTACCAACTACCTTTTTGTATACCTTTAAGTGGCAGCCTTGCGATCGATTTATGTGGTGATGCCTCCCTTTTGTGTTAGTGGGTAGGTGCTTAGTCTTCGAGACCCATCGAATCTTTAGTTTAGTAGAGAAGTGCTAAATTGTCGACTGAGCACAATTGCATTGTTAAGTCTAATAAAGTTTAGTATGAGATCCCTTCACACCTCGCGGTGCATCTACCTCTCACCTATCGAAGTTCAGTTCTAAAACCTTGGTAAGGTGGACCTAAACTCTCCATCTTCCCGACGTCCAGTGATCGCTTACAGTAGCAATCGTATGACTACACTGCTACTGCTACTGTATGGCTCCCACATGGTGGTGCCTATAGGTGACCCACAGAGCGGTCTCTCTTTAAGGGGTCCCTCGAGGACCTGCTCCATTCCAAAGCATAAGAACCCCTTCATCACTAACAATCTGATACAGTGCATGAAAAACACTTGTGTAATTACGACGTTGAGCAGGTGATAAAGTAGCATCAACCTGCATGAAGATGAGTGGTAAATCAACAGGACTGCCGACACATGCACCAATGGCTCCTGCTGTAAGTCCACATGAGCTTTTGGGTAGAGAGGAAGTGGCTTCCCATCATTAGCAGCAACAGATTTGTTATTTAAAACCCTGAAAGATCCAAGCCTTGCTGTTGTATATATGGTTTGTCTCAATAAACCTGCTTACAGTCTCTTATAAAAAGCACCCGCACCCTCATCACGCAACATCGTCTCTGACATTTTTCATATTGACGAGTTGAATAATGCACGTTGCCAGCATTCCCGGCATCCTGTCATTGACGAACAGCTTGAGTCTGCCAAACTCCTGATTTGGGCTTCACATCTCCCATTTGTTGCTACTCAAACAAAAGCCTTCTGCAACAAAGAGGAACCCACCGGGGAAGCTGAAATTCAAGCAATAGCAAACCTTTCTCCCCGAGGCCCAATGACGTGCACACATGACCTCCGAGAGATGCTCATCAATCGTTGTTGAATGCCACAGCCGGCTCATGCACGATGCTATCTCGAGCATCCTTGCATCCATGTGCTTGAACACCTCGAACAAAAGGTCCTTGTCCATAACGAACTCCTCCTTTGTCTTCGTCAATCCCACAACATAGAGAGATTGGCATTCGTCATCTTTGCCCTCAGCAGAATGCACCCCGTCTTCTTCTCGAACAAGTTGTCAAATGTTTCATACACAGAATCAAGCTTCTCAATGGCGCACTTTGTCCAGATAATGAGGCAGCAATGTTACCACCCAGGGCAAGTTTCAAGAGGTTTAGACGGTCAACACAGGCAATCTCAACGCCAGGAACATTGTGAAATGCCTTCATGAGCTTTGACCCCTTGGTACTGTACATGATGAGAGACCTCTTACAGGAAAGATAGTTGTGATTGCACATCTTTCCCTTTCTAGGACGGATCATGTGGCTCTTCTCTAAATGCTCAAGACCAGGGCTGGCACCGATCTTGCTAAGGAGTTTAAGAGCAATGAAAGTCTCCTCAATCGACTCAACGAAAACAGAGAGGACAAGAGAGAGTTTTGGAACAGATCCGATCTGGTGCCCACGGGCCAGGACAAAGGGCAGCCTTGCCGAAGCGGTTAAGGCAGAGACAATGGTGAAGTGCCACTGGTTAACATTTATCTTCCAGTGCCAACGGCACTAGATCTTCATTGAAGTGAACATCCTACCGCGATGGCACATATTGTAAAAGGCTCCCTGACAGGCACAGTGAGTTCTGTAACTCTGTTGTCACCAATGTGAGGGATATACGAGACAGCACATTATGTTCCCCAGGTGTCAAGCAGGAAGAAGAAGGAACTACAGCAACTAGATGCTTTCACTAACGGGAAATGATTGAATGCCTAGGGCCTCAATTGAAAGTAAGCTGAAAACATCGTCCAGAGAGTGATGCAGCAACAACAGATGTAATATCAATACATCTGTTGCGACAAGGTGATGCCGCTCCTGATTGCTGCCATCATCTTCCATGGCAACTACCACCCCCTAATCTTCATCGATTACCAGCGATCTACCGTCCTACGCTTTGATACCATGGAAGAAAGCATAGACATGTGTGGTATACAGGTATCTTGGCATGGAAAAAAGAATGAAACGATTTTATTGTAGACACCTCTCAAAAGAGAGGGATTATTGAAAGAAACCATGAGGCACACACAGAAAGTTTACACTCAGCTCCTTTTATAGGACTGAGACAAGGAGGAATTTGGCAGTAAGTTGGCAGCATGCTGCCAGTATTACAATACTGCTCCTGCCTGTTACAATAAACATAAATAAAGAAATAAAAAGAAAAAGAAAAGAGAATTACACCTTATACATTTTTAACAAAAAGAACAGAATACAGAGTAACATCAAAGCATCAGTGGCCATTGAAAATGGACATCCCACATTAACAATGTCCTTAACATCAGCATAGCTTTGAAACTTGGGTGCAATCTTTGAATAGTGTCACCATGTTAAGATGGAAAAATATCTTAAAGTCATGAAAGTATGGGTCCCCCCAATTGTCCAGATTGGGTGGTTACTACCTAAAAACAAAAAGGAAAGATAATCCTGTGATACAGCACAACTATGAGAAATTGTGGCTTCACCTGAGGACTGGAAAAAGAACTTAATGTTGCTTTCTTGGTCGCCTAAAGCAACTCTCTCTAAGTCCTGTCATACAGGTATTGCTCGATGCATATGTGATACATTTGTAAAACCAGAATAGGAAAATGGTTTAGACAATGGGAAATTTAACATAGAAATGTTGCAATTACCACCATGAAGTAATGAGAAAAGCAACATCAATATTCTTTCAACCAACAGCTTTGACAATATATAGACATAGAGACATAATCCCTAACAGAAAAGCCAGTTTGCAGAAGACAAAACAAGAGGTTTGCCAACTAAAACTCAGGAACTGGCATAAAGAAAATAAATATATTACTGCAGATAAAGTAAAAATTCTAAATAAAGACTATTTGCTGCATGTGTTATGGTTACCGGAAGGTATTGGTCCAAGGAAGTTCACCTAAACAACATAAATGTGCTTTTGGCCTATCAAAACAAAATATTTCATCAGCCGCTTTGACACACCTGTGCAAGGTCTCCAACAGCATAATCTCGTAACAGAATATAACCAGTTGGCTGCAGAAAAGAAGCACCCAGACATTTTAATATAAAGACAAACTGGAATTGGCAGTCAAAATATTTTTATGAGTCGGCAATTCAATACCTTAAGGATTCTCTTGATATTTTGCAATACTAGTGGCATCTTCTCAGGAGCTACTGCAGATAACATAAATATCTGCAAAAGTCAGAACATACCCAAATATCTTTCAACTTTGGCATGTAGACCTCCAAATGATATCAGATGAGAAAGCCCCTTGCAGTGAAGCATTGAGGAGGCTTAGGGAGTCAATAGAGTACTGACACAATGATTAGGGAAATAAACATCTCAGGTTACCATGGTCACAATGTCAACTGAAGATGGTAAAACTTTTTCTCTAAGATCATGCTGTGTTAGATCGCATACAAAGGCATTAATGCGGTCCTCTTTGAAATCCTTGTGTGCCTGAATTAGAATTTAGAAACTAAATATCAGTTGTGAATCTATAAAGACAAATATGCTCATGCAAATTCAGTTTCTTACACAAACATTATGTGGAGGACTTCTGAAAATTTTGCCTAAATTCCCTAGAAAAGTTACCACAGTAGGATAAAAGTGTTTGAAGGAAACAATAAAGAATGATCTAGCTTTTGTTGAATTAATTGTTAACATGACACATGATCGAACCTTATGAAAACAAAGAATCCATGTACTCGACCCCATCTAATATAGGAAAAGGCTTAGTTGTTGTTGTTCCTAGGGAAGTTACATTACCATCATTTGAGCTTCAATTTTCTCATGTAGGACCTCTGTCTCGTCCAATAATCATTATCTTGGTAGACTAGTCAGGTTCTAATTTAGAACAATTGCACTTTGATTTATAAATAGAACAGACACAGAATAAGAGGCCGCATGGTGTTCAAACTTCTCAATGATGGAACTTGTGAACCAACTCATACCTCTGCACTATTAATAAATGCAACCTAACGACTACCACCGACAATGATGGCCATCAGAAAGGTGAGGTTCTCTCTCATTTTTCTTTTTTGGTTTTTCTTTGTTTTCTTTCTTCTGCTTTCTTCTTCTCTCTTGTTTTTCTGCTTTCCATCCTTTTTCTTCTTATTCTAATATTTTCCCTTTTCTTTTGCTCAAGAAAAAGAACCAAGACTGTTAGCTCAACTGGCAGGGCACTCTGATGCCCTTGTTGTTGGTGGAGATTTCAACTCCCAGGGGGTGCATGCTATTGGCGGAGAGTTCGACTCCCGAGGGTGCATGTTGGTTAGGCTTCGGCCTCCCTTTGTAAATAAGAAAAGGTGAGTCTCTCTCTATCTCTGAGTTTTCCTTTTATGGTTCTTCTTTCCTTCTTTCTTTCTTTCTTTCTTCTTCCACCTACAGTGTTCTCTTTCTTTCTCTAGTTCTCCCACCTAAGCTAGTTTCCCTGTGCCTTATCTCCATCATTGTTTCTGAAATAATTTCATATTAAGCAATGTTATAAAATTGTATCTATCGTACGATATGATACGTGTATTCCAGAACCGATATGATTTAGGTACCTGTATCGCAAAATTAATGTATCGCACTATATCGGGGCATATCGTATGATACACTGTGATATAGGCATCTTGTATCGTTCGCTATACTGTAAGTTTCAAAATTCATATTTTTTTAAAAAAATCATAGTTTAGGTATGTTTAGACCCTCTCTGGGTCAGCATCTTTGGATCCTCTTGCATGTTTATTCCTTCTTCTCTTCAAGACCAACTCCTTTCTCTCTAAAAATCCTATATGTATTTGACATCCATTAATAGTCATCAATCCTAAGCTTGAAAATGAGACCCGAGAGCGATTTATGTATGTGATTTAGTTTGTTTTCGACATTCTTTACATAATTTTTTCATGTTTTTAATTTTTTTAATATTTTATTGATTTTTAAAAAAATATAATTTAAAAAACACCTGTATCATATGATACGATAGAGGTGTATTGATGCCCCATGTAATACAGGGTCAAATACGATATTTACAACATTGATATTAAGTGTTGCCTTCGTACATTTTCTTTTTATTAAAGCCATTTCAAGTTCTTATTTTCCATTTTAGTACACTGACAAGTTTTGTTTGCTAGAGAGAAAGAGATTTTAACTCTTGTTACATTAATTTCTCAATTTTGTCGAATATATGCATTCTTAACGTGCATTGATATTGTTCATGTTTTGTTCCTTTTAATGCAAATAAGTGTGTAAGTGCAACTATGCATCCTTGAGCTTTATATTTGTTACTTTGGTTTCATTTTTACTTTTACTTTTTTTCATTGACATATTTCTTACCATCAATTTCTGAAGTTCTCCGATTGATTTTATTGCAAATTCTAACAGCAGTAAGACATGGAATCATCATTAGTAGCAGCAATGTAGTTGGAAATTGTCCAAGTTCAAACTGATTTTATTGTACATTCTTTAATTGTTTAATTTTGTTATGGTAGTACATTTGCATAGAAATGTTTGTTTAGATTGATTCACAGTTATGATTGTTGTCGATATGTGTTCCTTATTTATTTTGTAAAAAATAGATAATCTATTATATATTTTAACTTTTAATAAGAGTGCACTGCTAATTCCATTATATACCCGCTACACTATATTTGGGTCCAATACTAACAGCCTGCTAACCGCTATCAATAACATAGAATGCAGCTACCTATTGCTTCAAAAAAGTATTTTCAAAATACATGCAGCAGTTGAATGTGAACCTAGTATTTAGGATGGCTAACCAATCCAATTCACTACTTTAAGAACTTCAGTGTTTCTTTCCATTGTCTGCACGAATTCAGGGAATGCAACTAATGCAACGGTTCATACACCATGATAGTGCATTCGGGATGTCAAAGTCCTGATATATCCAACTATAAACCGGAGTTATATCCACTGAGCAGGTACGGTTAGCATAACCATACAAAATCATGCAGGTGTAGTTCTTCAAGACTTTAGGGTCTGAGATCTGGCAGAAATTGATCCATTGACAATCTATTTCTCTACATAAGGCTTTTCTCTTTTCTGCCCACATCCAACTCTGATTCTAAATTTGATTCTCCGCATACTTGGTTAGCCAGATTGAATAACAATATCTAATTCAAATTCAAACTGTTTGCATTCCTGTAGTAAGTGAGAAAAAATGAAGAATTGAAACCTAGATGTGTTTGAATGTCGAGAAATCCTTCTTTCATTCATATGGTGCTAGAGTTATTCTGGGTTCCCAATCATCCCGCCTCATTTTTTAATAGATGTTAGGGAAACTTGTGCTGCAACGAACCATACAATTTGGTTTTCAGCTTTACTTTGCTTGAGAGCAATCTTAGTAGGCCGCCTAGGTCAGACAAAACTAGTATTGCTATATGTTGTCCAAACTTCCCACTTGAAGCAATATTTTCTACAGATAAATGAATAGTTACAATTAATGTACGCTTTTATGAGGCACACTGACTTCTGTAGAATCAATATAAACCAAGAACTTTACCAAACTACACTGTAATATATGGTTCAACAAATTGAATCTGCCACCAGATAATAACAAACCTTTACTAAATCAATAGCACGCTGTGAGAAGTCACATCCATGAACAAAGATATTTTGAAAGGTGGCAATCAAAGGAAAAACTGTGTTCCCAGCTCCACACCCAACCTGCACATCAAACCAAGGAGAATAAGTGAAGGTCAATAGAATATTACAACTAGGATGCTTCTGAAAACAGAAAAAATGATACACACACATACATACAGAAATATACACATATACACACACACACACACACACACACACACACACACACACATATATATATATATATATATATATATATATATATATATATATATATATATATATGTGGGTGTAGATTTTTTAGCAGTAACCCACTTAGCACATTTAGGTGATCATTTCACTACCTTGATACACAGTTATGAGGTCACATGGATGTAGGTGAGCATGCTGGTGTGGGCATGATTATAAATAAAATAGTAAATATAATCATGTAGGTGGAACAGTTACTTCTAAAATGGGAATTAGGGGCTATGGGAGTGTGTGCCAGGACGAGAAAGGAAACCGGTAAGGGAGTAAAGCTAGAAAGCCGTGATCCACCGACAGCAGAGCTATGGGCTATGTTAATAGGGCTGCAGTTTATGTGGACGAAAGGTTATATGCGAGTGATAGTGGAGAGTTATGCAGCTAATGGAGTGAAATCGATTTTGAAGGAGGACACCAATCACAATGTAGGAATCGACTAGTCTCAGATATTAAAAGCTGGATGAGGAGAGTAGAACATAGAACAATAAAAAGAACAGCTAATAGCTGCACAGCTTTTATGGCAAACATGATTGTTTTATAATACTGCTTGCAGTTAATACAAGTGAGGTAGAAGGTCAACTCCAAAAGCTAAAACTATGTTTTGTTGTTGTTATTATGTCCTAGGTACTAAAAGCAGGCGTTACATGACCCCTATCAATGTTGAGAGTAGCGAGTGCCTCTGTGATGAACAAGAAAAACGATCCAACTTAAGAAATAAAAGTTTTTGCCACCAAATTACAAGAGATCTAAAACTACACGGAAAATCAATACATATCATGCCCATGAAAAGAACCCTTGTGAAAGGTGTCGTAAGTAACCTCCAATATAGCTTTCTTCTTGATATTCTTCTCACCGAGGGATACCTCGGCGTGATTCTCTTCCAAATCCTGAAGCATAAAAGCTATCAAAATGAAATAAAGGCGGCAAGGAGAAAAAGAGAGAAACATTCTTACACACACAGAGTACCCACTTCGAAATAATGTCCCCACTCTTTATCCAAGTAGTGACGATCTTTGAAGAACTGCAAAACAAAGACACGGTGACAAGTCCCGAACTCTGAGAGAGAGAGAGAGAGAGAGAAGAGCAGGCACCCTATTCTCATGGCGTTTGTAAAAGATATCCCAGTATTTCCTTGCATCCCTTTCGTATTTCTCTACGAAATTCCGAAAAAAAGAAACAAGAGGAGAGATGAGAAACGAGAAAGCTCTCAGAAAAACAAACACATACTTGGCAGTTAAATTAAATTACCCCTCCAGAAGGGAGTGATAACCCCACTAGATGAGTTATAGATCTGCACCACCCTCTCTGTCGCAGAAGAAGAAGGAGGAAGAGTCATTGCCGGTGCTGTGGGAGGACGAACGGCACCGCCGGCCAAACGGAAGCTCACGCGCCTTTTAGTGAGCCTCGGTCTGGATCCCGAATTGGTAAGCAATTCGATTTGATTTGAGAGCCAGCTTTGGGACTTGGTAAGCAACATCGTTCAGTTTGGTTCGTTCATTGTTCGGTTTAGTTTCGTTCTAAAGTCATCTTCCAACCAAACCGTTATTATTGATTCCTATCTTTAGAGAATCGTGTATATGTATAATATAGATCCAGATTTTATATGTATATGAATAGACATCACCGATTTGGAATCGGAGCAACCGGAACCTCCAGTTCAGTTAAGGTGTGCGGTATCTAGAAATCGACCCGAAACCAGAACTGGAACCGGTGATTTGAAACCGCTAACTAATTTTTACATATTTTTCCAACACCGACCCTCACAAATTATTCGGTAGCTCAAAGATAGGACACTCCCTACTGTTACGGTTGGTATGGAGTACACCTCGAGGACACTTTTTTTTTTAATGTATTTGAAACGATTTCGAAATGGTTTGCTTCCTATTTCAGGTTTCAACCAACCCAAAACTGGACATGTCTAATATGAAATTATAAAACTCGTAGATATAAACTTATATATATATAACATTTCAGTCGTCTGATTCCATTCCAACATTATTGGGTCGTGTTATAATCACATTCAACTAGGGGTCTTCATGGAACCGCCAGGACTGGTTCGGTGAGGTTCGATTCTAGCATGTTGGTGATTCGGTTCCCAGTTCCAGTATTGAAAATGAACTATATATATAAAGTTTATATACATTTAGATATAAATCTTTACAAATTTATGTATATGAGTTTTATAACATTATATACATGTAAAATATGAATGTATATGTGTATATATATGAAGTTTATATACATGTAGATGTAACTATTTATAAGTTTATGTATATGAGTTTTATAACATTATATACATATGAAATGTGAATATATTTATAAAGTTTATATACTTATATGGATTTAAATCTTGGCAAGTTTATAAGTTTATATATGTGATTTTTATAACCTCATACATATAAAATATTTTATATGTACCATAGATCCAAATAATCTCATGGCATAATACATTATATTTAGCAAAACTCTTAAATAAGTGATTCAGTTCCGGTTTGGTTTGGTTCTCACCATAACATAGTTCTAGTGAGGTTGAGGCAGGCTAGAACCGAACCTTAAACACTCCTACGTTCAACTACAGCAGAGTTATCGTACGCCTCTTGTGGGACGTTATATCGTAGGGGTGTGATCAAAGACAAGTCTAGCCGTGTATCATAGTACTCAAGAGCTTACTCGATTAACTGTGGGGCTTACCCAAGCTCGGCTCTATCAGCTCGTTGTCTTCAAACTTGACTTCAGTTAATTTTCCTGCAGCGTTATATTTTCGTTTAATTTTATCTTACTTCTTGCATATTCCAACTTTAACTTTTATATATATATATATATATATATATATACCAGATCATGTTCACTTTTGATATGGTTACTCGTGTTTAACCATTGCTTAGGATAGTATAAGTGTATATTAAGATTTTAAAAGGGTTTTTGAAAATATAATAAGACAATGTTATTACACTAATATCCTTGAAGTAATACATGAGCATGAGCAACATCAACGGTGGACATCATCTAACCACTCTTTCTTTCTCTTTCTCTCTATATTGATAGTGTTAAATACATAATGTCCTTTAGTGCATAATCTTACTTAAATATATTCACTTTTACCCTTTGAGATCAATAATAGATTTAATTTAGTGTATTAATACAAAGTACAAAAGCACCTAATTTTAATTTAAATCTCTATAGTTGATCTCACAGATTAAACAATAGAGATGTTTAAGTAAGATTATGTACCTAAGGACATTATATATATATATATATATATATATATATATATATATATATATATATATATATATATATATATATATATATATATATAATGAGACGGATGTTGGTATATGCTAACACCCTTTGATACTTTTTAGTTTATTGATTTAAATCTGTCACCAAAGATGGATGGTTGAAATTTCTTTGAATTAACATATACTAGTGTCTCTCTCTTTCTATATATATAGAGAGAGTAATAAAGTGATAACGTCTTTTGGTACAAAATCTTGTATAAACATCTTTATCTTCAATCTTTAAGATAATGTTAAGGTGATAAACAAAATTATTTGATACAACAACAACGATTAAGCCTTTTCTCATACTAGATGGGGTCGGCTACATGGATTCTTTGTTTCTACATAGCCCTATCATGTGCCATGTTAGAATTTAACTCACAATAAGCTAGACCATTCTTTATTGTTTCTTTTCAACACTTTTGTGGTCGTCCTCTAAATCTTTTAATACTTTACAAATTTAGTTTTTCATACCTTATTCCAAGTTCTTTTGATCTTCTTTCTATATGTTCAAACCATCTTAAATGATATTATCTCATTTTATCTTCTATTGGTGTCACTCCTAATTTATGTATACAGTCTTTTCTTGTATGACCATTCATCCATCTCAACATCTTCATTTCTGTCAAAGACATCTTTTGTATATGTTACGATTAACTGCTCAACACTCTAATTGCTACTCTATAATATTTACCTTTTAACTTTAATAGTATCTTCTATAACAAAGAATACCTTATGCTCCTCTCCATTTTAACCAACTAGCATTAATTTTATGCGTATCTCCATCAATTCTTCCATAATTTTGAAAATTTGACCTTATATATTTAAAACTTTACTTTTGGGGGATGCAATATGTGTCAATTTTAATTTTTATGTCCTCTCAAGTAACCAAACAATCAAACTTGCATTTCATATATTATGTCTTTGTTCTACAAAGTCGGAGGCCTTTGATTAAAAAATTTATTTAATACACATACATTAAATCTAAAATATAAAAGTACAATGGTACTTTTAATTCAAATATGAACTTAAATATCAAAAAGTAGAAATATTTATTTAAAATTATACACTAAAAACTACCTATATATAATGATATCAATTGATGCCTTGTTGCCACACTTTAACGAGTGTGTACATATATAATATTTCTCGTGTTTTTTCTGCTTGTATATTCTTGCAAATCTTAGAGATTCAATTAAGATCACATACAGTTGCAATAAAAGAGCAAAAGGCATAGTTATGTGAATCAAATGCAACCTAAAAATGTATACTTTCTGCTTTTTATTTTAGCCATCCATCTCTTTGATCATATATAAATCTTTAATAGCTAAGAGCAGCTCAACTCACTTATACCCAAAATTCATCGTCCACTCAGCGCACCTTCTCATCAAAAGTTCATTCGTTCCTTCTCTTTTTTTTTTTTAAAGGAAAGGCCGAAGCCAAGGATGTGCAGTTAGTAATGCCCAAACTAAAATCCCTTGGCGACGAAATGGCCATTTGATCAGCCACCAACAATAAGCAATAAAATAAGGTAACTCTCAGCACCCAGGGCGCTACATCACCGGTAGGGCTCCCTTACGGCTCACTGAACTCTACTTGCCAACTTCTCTAATACTCACATTCAGGATGCAAGTCTTCTATCCTTCTCTTTCTCACTAACATCCTTCGCATCTGTCGTTTAACTTCATAGCTGAAGCCTGCAAATGTTTGGAACTGTAGGTCTATCTCGTGTTCTCAAAACTTGTTTTGAGGATATGGTAGACAATTTAAGCCTGAAAGTTGAAGGTTTTCATTCTGACTGTGGCAGATCGGAATTCAGACTCTCTCCCCGAAGTAATTCTGCCGCTAGCTACAAAGACAAAAAGAGCTTCTTCTTTGTGTAGATTGTTAAATGAGTAGGAGATGGTTGATGTTATAAATGGTAAAGATTTGACAATTATAGATTAGTTCAAAGAAAGCTCCAACTTATCACTGAGCAGCGGTCTCAAAGGGTCCTTTCTTGTAGAGTACCACAATACATTATGAGTTCTTTCTCCGAAGACGACTCTAAAAGCTTCGGTATTAACCATCTAGTAGTTATGATTTTACCAATCCAATGATCGATGGCCATACTGTTCAAAACTACACTTCACCGAAAATCATCACCATCAACACCAAAACTTCCTAAAAATTTTAAACATTTACATATAAATAATTCTATAATATTTTAAGTAGTTTTGACTATGAGAAGATGGTTTTGGAGATTAGATGAATAGTAAAGGTGGTGAAAAGAGAGGACAGATGGTTGGATTGGTAGATTAAGTAAGGTGCTCAAGTGTTCAACAGACCACACATCCAAACAAATCTCTACCATTCAATTTAAAGACACTATTGAGATTTGAAATTAAGAAGTACAACAACAACAACTAAGCCTTTTTCCATACTAGACGGGGTCAGATACATGGATTCTTTGTTTCCACAGATCCCTATCGTATGACATGTTAGCAAGTTAACTCACAATAAGCTAGATCATTCTTTATTGTTTCTTTCCAGCCCTTTTGTGGTCAACCCTTTTGTGGTTGTCCTCTACCTCTTTTAATACTTTCCAAATTTAATTTTTCATACCTTTTTGTAGGTTCTTCTTTTGATCTTCTTTCTATATGTCCAAACCATCTTAAACCATATTATCTCATTTTATCCTCTATTGGTGTCACTCCTAATTTGTTTCTAATAACCTCATTATGTATATTGTCTTTTCTTATATGATCACTAATCCGTATCAACATCTTCATTTCTATCACAAACATCTTTTGTACATGATGATTAACTGCCAACACTCAAAACCATAAAACATGATAGGCCTAATTGGTGCTCTATAATATTTACCTTTTAACTTTAATGGTATCTTCTTATCACAAAGAATACTTATGCTCCTCTCCATTTTAACCAACCAATATTAATTCTATGCGTAACATCTCCATCAATTCTTCCATCACTCTTAAAAATTGATCCTAGGTATTTAAAACTTTCCTTTTAGGGGATAACATGTGTGCCAATTTTAAATTCTATGTCCTCAGAGGTAACCAAATCATCAAACTTACATTCCATATATTCTGTCTTTGTTGTACTAAGTCGGAGGCCTTTGCTTTATAATGTTTCTCTCCATAGTTCCAATATTCTATTAACTTTTTCCTTAGACTCCTCCACTAATACAATATCATTTGTAAATAACATACACCAAGGTACTTCATCTTGAATATGTTTTGTTAACTCATCAATCAACATTATAAATAAGTATGGACTTAAAGTTGATCCTTGATGTAACCCAGTATTAACTTCAAAGAAGTATGTCATTCCTTCGTGAGTCCTCACACATGTTTTTCCACCATCATACATGTCTTTTATAAGAGATATCTCTTTTTTCCAATATTTTCCAAAGAACTTCCTTCGGTACCCTATCATAAGTTTTTTATAAATCAATAAATATCATGTGAAGGTCTTTCCTTTTTTCTCTAAAATGTTCCATAAGACGTCTCAAAAGGTGAATCGCTTTAGATCTGCTTGGCATTAATCCAAATTGATTTTCTGTTTTACTTGATACTTGTCTTAGCCTATGTTCGATAATTCTTTCCCACAATTTCATAGTATAGCTCATTAACTTGATACCTCGATAATTCACACAATTTTGAATGTCTCCCTTGTTCTTATATATGGGTATAAGTATACTTGCTCTCCATTCCTCGGATATCTTTTGGATTTTCCATATTTCATTACATAGTCTTGTGAGCCAAGTGATTCCTATTTCTCCTAGTATTTTTTAAACTTTTATAGGAATATTATATGATCCTACCGATTTACCACCCTTCATATGTTTAAAAGCCTCTTTGACTTCATTCTTTTGAATACGTCGGTAGAAATTGTGGTTTATATACTTTTCTGATTTAGCTAACTCTTCTAAGCTAATACTAACATCTTTATTTTCATTAAAAAGCTTATAAAAATAGTTTTTTCATCTATTTCTTATATCATCATTTGCCACTAGAAAATTTTCATCCTCTTCCTTTATGCATCTAACATAATTAAGATCCTTAGTTTTCTTATCTCTAGTCCTCGTTATCCTAAAAATATCTCTTTCACCAGTTTTTTATATAAATCCTCCCAAATTTTAGCTTTTGTTTCACTCACGGCCTTTTTCGCTTCCATCTTTACTTTCTTATAAGCCTCTAAAGTTTCACTCGTTTTCTTAGCATAATGTATTTTGTAACATGCCCTCTTTGCCTTGATTTTATTTTGCACTACTTCACTCTACCACAAAACTTTTTTCTGTGCCGGTACACCTCCCTTAGATACCCCTAACACAACTTTTGCCACTTTCCCAATATGTATTGTCATATTATTCCACATATCACATGGTGTACCAACATAATTCCAAACATCTCCTTGAAGGACTTTTTGTTTAAATATATCTTTTTTCACACTTTTGAGGTTCCACTATTTAGTTCGAATAGCTCGATGCACTCTTTTCTTCTTTGTCTATTTTTTTATTTGTAAATCCGTAACTAACAGTCGATGTTGGGTGGTTTAGCTTTCTTTTAGAATTACCTTAAAATCTTTACAACACGCTCTATCTTTTTTTCTACAAATAAAGTAATCAATTTGTATTTGTAATAAGCCACCCTTATAAGTAATTAAATTTTTATCTCATTTTTTGAAGATTGTATTGAGTATAAAGAGATCAAATGCGATAGCAAAATTTAAAATCTCCCTACCTTCCTCGTTTACATCCCAAAACCAAAGTTTCCATGAATACCTTGATATCCTAATGCCTCTTTACCGATATGTCTATTTAAGTGTCCTCCTAAACAAATTATCTCCCTTTGTAGAATCTTTTGAATCGCCTTATCTAACTCTTCCCAAAAAAGTTGTCTTTATACTATCTTCTAGTCCTACTTGGGGTACGTAAGCACAAACTATATTCAAAACCTCTGTTCCTAACACTAATTTCAACGTCACGATTCAGTCACCATATCATTGTATGTCTACTACACTATTCTTTAAATCTTTATTTATGATAATACCAACTCCATTTCCAGCCTTTTCTTTGCCAGAGTACCATAATTTAAAACCTATATCATCAATTTCTTTTGCTTTTTCTCCAACCCATTTTGTCTCTTATAAACATAGAATATGAATATTTCTCCGAATCATAGTTTCTATCACCTTCATTAGCTTATCGAATAATGTTCAAATATTCTAAAAACCAATACGAATCTTATTATCTATGACTAGTTTACTTACCTCTCGCATCTATCCATATTTAAAATGTAAAGACCCTTTGTAAAAATTATTCACTACATTCGGACAAAAATATAACGTGGTTAACTTCTTTACTCACACCCGTCCATGATGTGAAAACCTTCTCTGCAATTGATTCACTTCATTCATGCGAAAATATAATGATCATTGCTTACTTATTATTACATTTTGGCTCTGCAGCACGTCGCTAAACGAGGTCGCCCAAAACAATGCTCATAATTTTTGTAATCCATGTTATAAAAATCCGACGAAGTTGTACGTTAGCTGTCAGAAACCTAACACAACCCTCCTCTTTTATCCGAGCTTGGGACCAACAATGCAAGGGCGATCAACAATGTAAAGAGAATCCCTTACATGGGCAGAGTTTTTTTTTTTTGAAATTAAGAAGTAAAAAGACAAATATATGAATATATATATACACCGTGCAGTTCCTTAATTCATGAATATGAAGTTCAACCTTCTAAAATTTCTTAAGCTACGATGTTGAAAACCTATTTCATATTTCCAAATCTCAACATTCATATGAAGTATCTGCTTATGAGAATATGCACAAGTAGAGAGACATTTAGAGAGATCATCATGCTCACAAGTGATTGAGAAATCCTCTATGAGGTATCGGTAGCATTTATGTCCAATATAACATTCATTTGGAAACAAAACAAGACTAAAAAAGCAGTTTCCGTGTCAAACTTCTCTTTCACCATGTGAATCGATTCCCATTCCATCAACAGTATTGTATATAACATATTTCCATATAGAATATGTTGAAACTTGAAACTTAAACAAGTAGCTGCGTGCACCAAGCAAACATTACTGCTAGCATTTATCCCTCAAACACCGGACACCAACTTCACTCTTACACTCGAATCCTGCCGTGCTTTGAAGGTGCAGACCTCACACTAAGCAGCTTCACATCATCTATGGTTGGACCGCAGAGGGCTGCATCGCTTCTAGTATGGTAGTATGTACTGAAGAACACGATGCGGGTTCGAGTCGAGAGAGCACTGAACCTGAGCTCGGCTCTCTTGAATCCTCCAGTTCCTCGAGACACATATGGCACCTTGACAGTGTCCCTGCCAGCAAACGCCTCCACCACCATGGAATCTTCACACTTGTTGTTGGCATCTCCCACAGTAAACGTCAGTGTGTACATTTTCCCGGGGATGGTGCGCACAATTTGTGCAATGGCGCTTTCTTTTCCAGCCACAAGCTCAACTGCTCGCCGACCTTGTGGTACCAAGTAGTGATCCGAGTCAATGTATCTCACTGCCTTAAGTGACTCGATTATCCAACCTGGGAGGGGAGAGTGATCATCCTCAATGTTGGAGGGGATGAGAACTCCCCATGTAGTGTTTGGAAATATATATGGTCCCTCTTCGAAGCCACCATTCTTCAAGAGGTTTGCTGCATGAAGCATAAAAGAGCCTTGTCATTATGACACGACCGAAAATTGCTAGCACAAGAACATATATACCTAGTAGGTGGTTG
Source organism: Brasenia schreberi (assembly GCA_036023115.1). Taxonomy (NCBI): domain Eukaryota; kingdom Viridiplantae; phylum Streptophyta; class Magnoliopsida; order Nymphaeales; family Cabombaceae; genus Brasenia; species Brasenia schreberi. Next base: position 8,578,476 of record JAYKKT010000066.1, read on the forward strand.
TAGAAAATTGACAAATAATCTATAGTCAATGTATGCAGATCAGTGTAGTCTCCAAGAGGTTATAAATGAAACCACTATTACATATTTACTGTGTTCGGATAACAAATGCATTCAGTGGGACTATTAGAATTTAGTGCAGAATGACAGAAATCACGTCAGATGACACCACTTATTTGTATTAAGGGCTTTCATAGGAAAATCACTCTTGCCGGAGAATTAAATCGGTTCTCCAAAATAATTTTGAGATCAGCCAAAATGCATCCAATAAGCTGGAATTAGCAAATAAGAAAATAATTCAGAAATGAAAAATTAGAACAGTAGAACATTAGAAAAAGAAAAAGAAAAATGATCCAAATCAACCTGCAGGGAGTCAGTTGGCTGTTGATTCAGGAATGAGATTAGGGCCAGAACACTCAAATTGGTGACAAGCTGGGATCAAGATCACAAGAATGATATGGATTTTAGATTTCAGAGAGAGAGAGAGAGAGCATACCGTTGGTAGGCCTAGGAGGGAAGAGTGTCTTGAGGGCCACGGAGTCGATGAGGGGGCCGCAAGCCGGATCTTCCTCCACACCGGGGTTGTGGATGATTATCTCTTCCTCAGTGTAGTCTGCCTGGAAGGCCCAGGCATAGGAATCCCAACCATCACTGCTGTATATGGTCTGCATTGGTAGCACCCCTGAATCATTTGCTACCGACACATTCAATCTCTCTGCTTGTGCACAAGTTCTGGCCGCACTGAATGTTATGGAGTAATAAACTCCCACAATCAACCCAGAAACCTTCTGCTTGATGTAGGCTTCATTTCCAAGCCTTACTGCGTAGGCTCCCTCAGGCACCACCAGCAGCATGTCCCCTTGCATGTGCCCGGATTCAATGTACTCAATGAAGCCGGAGATCTCCCAATTCGGTATCCCATAGCGGCCGATGACGACCGTCCCGTTCATCTCTGATGGCTTTGGTCCATATTCAAAGTTCCCATTTGGTAGCATCCCTGTACAAAGTTCATTGCAGCTAAGCTTTCTCATGTTGAACCATTATCATATCATCACAAGTAATTAAGATCAGGTAGCAGTGGAGTCAGAGTCTACTAAAGTTCAATGCTGAAAGAATTTGTTTACAACTGTGACATTTAAGAAAGAGATAAGTTTTTCCTGTGTCAAGAAAGAAAGAACCATTTATCATGAGATTGAAGGTGAAGCTTTGACGGAGTGAGAGTTTTATACAAGCATTTAGTATAAGATTCTATACATCGTATCAAAGTCAAGCCATTGCGGATTCAAACGCTCAAGATAATCTTGAGAATCTGGTTCACAAAACATAGTTTTGAAGAGATCACCTGAAGTAAATGAAGATGGGTTGTCACTAACCGTGACAAAACAGCAAAGAGATACTAGCTAGCAAAAGGATGCAACATATTAGGTATAAAATTACAAGGATGAACAAACCATAAAGCAGAATATGCAGTTTACATCATCTACCAAAACATAGTCTCATTCCTAAAGATGCTTCGGTCTAAAATTGGTTGAACATATGCCTCTTTGAATACGCCTAAACGTCTGTGGTTAGGAAACCAATGCACCTGGTAATCAGTTTAAACCATCATGGATTCATAGGGCAATGAGAATAGTAACAAAATAATTAGTATATTCAAAAGTACTTTTGATACATACAGTTTTAAGTATGATCTGATCCTAGTTTGCAACAGTAAGCATTCAAATCTCAAAGGCCTAACAGCCTCCTAAACGAATCTCCTAGGCGTTGAAGAAACAAAACTGCTAAATGAATAGTTTCGGGAGAGACATTCATCGACAAAGATTGAGCTTTCACCTTCACTGTTTTGTGGGCTTTCCAGCAAAACTTGATCAACCCAAAAAGATATAGAAAAAATACAATAGCGGCTGCTCCATTTGGAAGAAATGAGAGATCGAAGGACGATAAAAACAATGCGAAAAACAAAAGGGGGTTTATCTATGGAGGCTTACCATCAGTTATGGCTATAGCATTATGATGATATGAAAAGAGTAAGAAGAACAATGTGAGTAGGGAGCCTAGAGAGAAATCCATTGCTGACGACGAATGAAGGAGGGAAGAGGTAAAGAGGGCCTTTTATTGGTGAGCTTCCCTGGACATATCACACCGAGGTGGGGGCAGCGAGAGTTTCAAAAATCCAAACTCTCTCTCTCTCTCTCTCCCTCCAGTAGCAAGAGAGGAAAATGAGACCCCCCCCCCCCCCAATAGTTTCTGCAAGCCCCCAGACAGCCCATGAGCAGTATAAAATATGCCTTTGTTTTCATTCGTAGACAGAAACCTAACGATGGTTATTATTATTATTATAAAAGGCTCATCTTTCCTCTCTCCCTTCTCCTAATTATAGTGAAATCTGCATGCATCACCCATTTTTTGCTTTGCGGAGTAACTACAAAGATGAAGGATTTGTCTTTATACTATCGTGAAACAGTCGCTGAATGGTCCCCAAAAGAGAAATCAATAAATCTCGGACTACCAAGTGCACCATCAATTAGCTTCAGTCCTGATTGTTTTTTACTGTTTGTTTTCTGAGCCATGCCAACTTTCATTCAATTGTGTAGTAGATCCAGAAGAATTGGTCATTAACAAAACTGATTAAAACACTATCTAAATCAATACTAATTTCGAAATAACTGTGGGAGTCTCAACAAAGATAGTGTTTGATCAAACATTCAAACTTGGCAATTGTTTGAACGTTTGAATTAAATGTAGCTATGTTCCTGCAATAATTAGTGTTTATCCATGAATGGGAATCGACTCTGCTGTGGGTTCGACACAAACTGCCGACCGACAGAATGGGAATCGGCTTTCTTCGAGATTCTTGACAGTCCTTAGCAACAAGGGCTTCCGTCTTCTTTTACAGCAAAAAGAAAAGTATTTGGTACTTCATTTGAGTCTTCGCTGTTGCAAGTAGATATTATAAGTCGGAATTATATTTAGGGATAGTCGCTTGCACATGCAAGCTACCAAATGTCATCACTCGATTTGTTTAACAAACCTTATAGATAGATATATTCAGTATTGTAGATCGATCCAAAATCAAATTATCTATTTGTTGTTCTCAACGAAAAGCCATGCTTTTACTGCTAAAAGCCTAAATCAAACCTCCAGTAAGTGGATCAGCTCGTAGATTCTTTCTTACTGTGAGCTCAATCTTTATCCTATTATTAACATTTGACTCAAACAACTTATGTGCTATTCTTCTCGTCAAAAGCTACCTTTTAATTAAAGAGAAAAAAATCTACGCTTTCATAGCTCTTGATTTTTGAATGGCAGAAAAAATCTACGATTTATATGATTTATAGGAATTTAAAAGTCGATCCAGATGACTAACACTTCATTGGCTCAAGTTGTTCAGCACTTGTTCCCCTTAAGTAAGGTATCAAGTTTGACCCTTGCTAAATTGCTAATGAGAAGCAGTGTTTGGGAGAGCTGAACCTGGTCCCTCTTAGTGACCGATCTAACATGAGCCTCTAAGAGGCCTGTGTTGTAAGTAGTGTATCGTAATGTTTATCATTTTTTACTGATATGATTATTATATTATAATAATTATGAAAATCTTTTAAAAACTAACAAAAAAAAATCTAAATAATTATTAATAAGCAAAACAAGTGAGACAAACACTACCGTTGTATCAAAACAATAGCATATTATGTAATTTAATAAGTTAACAATGTAAGAAGCTATATTAACTAATAATAATCATGATATAAACAAATAAATAAACATTAACTACTTGACAATTAAGGATAATTTAACCATTGGCCTATGACTAAATCAAAGCAAACAAATTCTCAATCATCTAAAGTTACACGCTGGAAGTCACATAACTTAAACACTAATCCCCTGGTTTTAGAAGTTCCCAAGATAACAGTAACCCTAAGTATATGATATAACAAAAACAATAACCCATACATCAAATCAACAAAAATTTTGAAGAAATAAAGAAAGCAACAGTCTGTCTATATGTCATCATACTTTAAATGCAATGAAAATTCAAAGAAAAAGAAAGAAAATATCATCAAAAGCCCAAAAATGTTTCAAGTAGCTAAATAAACCAATAAATCCTCGTCATACATATATACATATATATATATATATATGCGTAGATGAGTGTAAAATAAAGAAAACAATGATTCGTGGAATGCAACAAGAACTCTGAAAATATAAAGGAAAATAAAAGCTTACACCTTAAAACACGAAGAAGTTGCACTTACATCACCAAAAAAATTGTTTTCCAACAGAACTGACAAAAACCTCTTTTTTAGACAAATATAGATAGGAGAGAAATATAGAAAAAAGTGTTTTAAAAGCCCTAAAATGTGAAAAATCAAATAAATGAGATGACAAGTAGGGTATGATACCAACTATACAGCCTATATTTTATGACACGACCGATACAGCAGCAGCCTGACAAGATATAAGTCCTTATCATTTTAAAATTTTGAAATCCGGGGTGAAACGTCCCTATCGTACGACATGGATAACAATGGTAAAATCACAATTCGACTTTATATTTTTTTCGCTTCGATATTGACAAAGTTCAGCAGAAACTAGAATCTCTTCTTTGATTCAATTATCGACGAATTCGAACCGTATTGCAATTAAAACCTGATACCAACCAAACCAGTCTGCAATAGAATGAATCGAGTTGAAGAGCATGGTGCTTTGAGTTTTCCAATTATAAGCTTCTTCCTGTTCGATGCTTACATTTACAACATAAAACTGAACGTATGATGCAGAGCTTCTGTAGAGAGATGAGCACTGCCATTAGCTGCAGTCTACCTGGCCCATCACGTGGGATGGCGGTCTGGTGACTAACATAATACGGTAGTTTTAATGGCGCCTAGCACTCATCTAAACTGTGCCTACATGATATTGAATATTCTTTTTATTTCAGAGATTCATAAAAGACCATAAATACTTGGGGGAACCAAGCACATGCTTGTCTTTGCCTTGTGTGAGTTTTTTAATGAGATATTGTGATCTAAAATTCTCTCAAGTGAAAACAAATCCTCAGAATGGAGCTTGGGATTTGAATTCTCAAGATTTCTAGTCACACTTACTAGACCTGTGATCACAAGAAATTTGTCCTAATACATATGATAATTTTCAGTAAGGGCTGTTTGTTTCATCATAAAAAATCCACTAGTTATTGCTCACCTGGCTAGGGGGTCGACTGTGCGAGTTGATTGAGGTCACGAGTCCGATACATAGAACATGCATCTCGCTTCAGCCTCCCCACTGTGACCAACAAAAAGAAAGTCCACTCTAAATTTTCTTTTTTTTTAAGAAAATGAAGAGAGGGAGAGAGAGGGAGAGAGAGCTCATTAAGGCTAGAGGGTTCAACCTTATCCAACTTTTGGTACTATAGAAATCATGGTTGGTCATTTTTTTTTTAATTATAATGTGGAGAATCGACTTTTGATGGATAAAATGAATGTTGTAAATATCGTGTCGAACATTACATATATGGAGTACAAATAGGTACATGCCATACGTATCATATAATACAGGAAATACTCCATTTGTTCATTAAATGAGAATTTTTAAAATTTTCAAATACATAGAAATCAGCGAAGTTGTACCATTTTTGCTCCAATAAATGGGTAAAAATAATACATGCGCACGTCAAGATGTTATTAGGTCGGAAGATATACATTAACTTGGTGTAAAACTTCGAAAATAGGCCGCTCAATACTATGGCATCAGTGTCACTTCAGCAGGAATATGGGGCTCATCGGAGTCGAACCGCCGTCCTGATTCCACTTTCGAAGCTCTGGATTCCTACAGTGTTTCTATTACTCGTTAGCAATAGCTCACCTGACTGGTCGACTCATAAGTAAAACGACGAGTTCGATACCATGTGCGTGCATCTGGCTTTGAACTCCCTTGTGTAAAAAGAAGAAAGGAGTTTTGATAAAAAAGGCCTTTTCATTTAAAATCATGAAACAAGCACATGCTTTTTGGATCTTAAGTTTTTTCTTATTAATACTCAAAAAAGAAGAAGATTAGGCTGATTGATTTTTACAAAAAACAAACATTGTGTCGACGTTCCCGTCAGTATTCATGCACAGTATTTAGCGACACATTTTGGGTCGCTTTCCTCGATTTCTCTCAAAGATGATAGAATGGCCCCTGACAGCGCCATCTCTCATTCAAAACTCTGCAATTGAAAGCGATGCTGTCATGGTAGGGACCTATATGAAACAATCATTGGTATTTCGTGCTCTGTTACAAGTGTATCACTTCTATCCTCTTCTTCTTCACTAAAAGGCCACGGAAAGGCAGTGGCCAATCTATATTAAGCATAGGCGGGGCATCAGCCAAGCCAAAACCTTAATAGATCAACAAAATAAGCTAGCCCACGGTTGATTCCATGAGTTACTGAACATACTTCACCACCCATGCTAGACTGTTTTATGAGCTGACCAAGGATATGCTTGTGTTATGGAATGAAACTCTGCAAAAGATGCGCCAGAAACTCCATAAAATGATATGACTTTAGTAATTCCCTTTCATCTTGCGTGAAACTTGGGGTTCCTTTGAGCCAATTATTTTGTGGGGATATCGGTTTCATAAAAGAGTTAGAGGATGACCACAAAAGTGTTAGAAAGAAACAATAAAAAATAATCTAGCTTATTGTGGGTTAACTGTTAACATAGCACATGATAGGACTGTGTGGAAACAAAGAATCAATGTAGCCGACTCCGGCTAGTATGGGAAAAGGCTTAGTTGTAGTTGTTGTATGGGTTCCATGCTTGTGTCATTCTACAACACAAGTTGTTGGACCTCCGGTGGAGTTCCTCACACAAACAAACCTTAAGGGTGTATTTCATATAACGTTCCAATGGAATTGGACCTCGGTTTTTTGTGTTAGTTTTAAGTTTTGTTATGCATCAAACGTAGAATTCATCAATATATAACTATGGTTTATGGACCCAATTTGAGTAAAAAGCATTAGCACTATAAGGAAGGTGGGCCAGAAGAACTAGCTCGAGGTTTTGCATGAAAACCCAAGTGCCTCCTCTTTCATGTTGCAACCCCACCTCACATGAAAATCCTTACATCATTGCCACTGACAAATCAAACACATAGCAGTAGTTCCTTAAAACCATGGTTACAAGTCCATATGGGTTTGTGCCTAAAGTTCTAGTCTCTGGGGCTGGCACTACGAATCAAACACTCTAAAAAAAAATTCTATATCCATACCATTGGGGAAAGGGATTCGCTAGAACAAGCCAAAAGTGATGTGCTCTCCCTGCAAGGATTGTTTGCCAAGATAAAGTTGTGGTGTTGTACATCATGAACATAACAAAAGAAACAAGAAAGCACAGTTTAAAAGACTGAATATAGCAAGAGGAGATGTGTAAGAGTACAATTTCAAGTCTTGGTAAAGGGAACAACTGATTACTGGATCTTCATAATGGTACCAAACACTAATGTGAGAACCAGATTTGATCCATCAATGGATCTTTTGGTGCCCCCTGATCTCCTTGAGTTGTATCACATCTGTCATAGGGCCCAGTAGCGGGTCCGGATCCACATTTAAGGCAAGGTGACCTGGGTCCGCGTAGATTTCGGAAAATGTAAAAGAGGGTATTGAGACTACAGTTAAACCCGTGGGCTATTAACATAGTCCACAATTTAGAGACATTGGAAATGTTTAAGCCTTTGCCTCACACCAAAAATCCCATGGTATAACTGCGGGCAGCGTGGGCTATTCCCATCACTTTTTAAAAAAAAGTTCGAGATCTGACACTGGATCCATGTATAATGAGATTCATCTATCTCTTATCCATGGATCTCACTATAAGAGAAGAGAATTGAAACAAAACATGAGGTGCATTTTATATGTCTATTGAGTTTTTTCTTTCTTTTTGGTCTAAAACCATGGGTATCCGTAAGCTCACAGGGACCCCGACTAACCCGGTTCGAGCCAGCTCGGCCCACTATCTGCCAGCCCTGGTTTTCTCCATTCACAAGTCTCAAACCTAAGGAGAAGAAGTGCCAACAGTGGTAGATCCACATTGTGGTTGGGTGGGGCTACCGTCCCACCCGCAATTCTGAAAATTTGTAATTTTGTATTAAACTTAAAAAAAAAATGGAAAATTTTAAAACCCGCCCCACCCAAAACAAATTTCTGGATCCACCACCGAACCACTTGGAACAAACCAAGTGTTGGGTTTTAATTCAGTGCAAGTAAATTAGGAAACCTAAATGCAATTCGTTGTTAAGATAAACAAGATAGAGTTTCCACCAAGAAGATTGGCCAATGCCTCCATGGAGTCACCACAAGAAATTTTTAGGGGCGTTCACCTGTGAAATGAATAGAAAAGGACTAAGTTTTTTTATATGTCATCATATCTTGGTTATGAGATGCATGTACCCATGGCATCACGCACACAGGGCTGGTAAGTAAACCGGACCACATGGTCATGCAGCTCCTGTTCGGTCGAGACAAGCTGAGCCTCGTCGCGACTCCAACCTAAATGACAGGGACATAAGGTGCTCAAATTCAGCTCATATTCAGTACAAGTTAACATCAAGTTTGGTCTAACAAGTTCAAGGTAACTGAACATGAATTCATATAAGAAAATTGCCATTTAAGGAGCCAACTTGGTGAATAATTTCAACACCAAGGGAACGTTTGTTTGCCCAGTTAGTTTGATTCATGTGAGAGTAGAGCTGGTAAATGAGCTGAACTGAACAACCTCAGTTCATGGCTCTGGCTCAGCTCCGTTTTGACACGAATGAGCTCGACATACCGCTAGCCAAACAGCCTTTGTTCAAACATGTTCACAAGTAACTCGTCATCCTTTTGTGAGCCAAACCTAGCCGAACTATCCGCAGCTTGGTTCATTTACCTGCCCTATGTGAGGGATGAAATCCATTTCCCACATGAATCTGGCAAGATTAAAATGCCCAGTTAGGATTGATGCAACCAACATTAAATTCGAGCTGCTTTTTCCCGATAGTGGCTTGAATTCTTCCA